>JAODAL010024349.1:0-60727 GCA_025379985.1 Phyllomedusa bahiana | reverse complement strand
TCGTGCCAAGCAAGCGATATACTAAGCCCCCAGGAAGGGATTCCCTAAGTACCCCCGGTTTTTAAACCAGAGCCACCGCAAAGGGGGATGGACTTCTGCGGCGTGAGGCTACCAGGTCTTTTAACCCCTGACGTGACTTGCTTGCGATGGCGGCTGGGTACAGCGTGGTACAAAGACGTAAATCCAGAGACGTAGTCGGGACAGGCAGAAGGTCAGGGCAGGCGGCAGGGGTTCTTATCAAGTGACGGGCGACGGTCAGGGCAGGCGGCAAAAGGCAAGGTCAGGAAACGTAAGCAGGCGGACTGGTACACGGCGATCGAGACGGAACTCCAATACACTCTAACCCCCGGAAAAACACCCCAACAGACTGGCAGGAAGTGCTGGGGCGATACCTTAAATAGAACCAGCGCCCGCCCAAAGGACCAAATTTATCGGACGCTGGCCCTTTAAATTTTAAGAAGCCGGCGCGCGCGCGCCTTAAGCAGCGGCCAGGACAGGCAGGAGCGGCATTCACAGGAGCGCGGATGGGTAAGGGAAGCGGCGCCGGGGCCGAGACAGCAGAGGGATGGTCGCGGGCAGCCGCAGCAGCCGCGCCGACCCCTGCGAGCAGGGTGACGGTCGCGGGGGGGCAGCGGAGCCCACGACCCCCGTGACAGTCCCCTCTCCCTCTGTACCAGTTTTTAGTCATTTATCATTGACATTGTACTTTGCTTGACCTATCTTATGTATGTACAGCAGCGTAGAATCAATGGCGCTTTAAAATAAATAATAATAATAGATGCAGCATTTTTTAAAGCAATTTTGGTGATTTTTTTCCCCATGGACCCTTTTTTTGTAAGAATGTATGTTGTGTTTTTTACAGGCTTTTGTGGCATTTTTCCATATTACAAATACTTTAATGGATCCCTTATTTTGTGATAGGATAAAGAAAAATCCATGTACCTATACATATTGGTGCACATTTATCAAGGCAGTTGGGCCAGAAGTCTGACACCATTTTCACCAAAAATAATGTCGTACTTATTTTACACCACATTTTTTATGTGTTTTTGACCATTTCTAGACACTTCTGTGCCTCATCTGACAAAGGGCGAGAAAAGGGCCGTGGCTTATTGTACTTAAAAAATGTGCCAAAATTTTGACCTTAGTGCCACAATTTCTTTTCCCCAGAACATTTAAAAGTGAAAGCTGAGACTCATTCTGGTATGGGCACAAGAGAATTTGTATCATTTACGGGAAACCAAAATCGTTTAAACCAAAAACTTATGAACACATTTTAATTAAATTTGGTAAATACATATCTTACTGATAAGAATCAGAAATCCCTCATTGAAAAAAATTGTAGTGCCTCCGAACAACGGTACCTTGGACTGTGGGCATTCACCCTATTGATACGATGCAAAGTCATCAACACCTCCTATCTGACATGGTTATACTGTTTGTCCTTTTTTACTTTTTACTTTGTTAAAACCTCAAGATTATAAATAGTTTCTGCTTTTTGCACTTTCCCCGGGACTGGAAAGCCAGCTAATACTGAAAAATTTGAGACTTTTTCCCCATGGACTGAAATTGGGCAACTTCCATTTTCAAAAAAACATTTGGTTTTGGTGAGAAAATCTCAAACAGTGATTTTCAGCATCTGGAAAAGACGATCCTTCCCAAGGGCCAAATGGAAGCTCTAAAATTTTAGCACTGAAATTTAAAAAATTTTTTTTGGGTGCTTTCCAGGGTGCTTTTTTATCGTTTTTTTCCACACATTTTTTTATGCTTTTTTTGTGCAGAAAGCACAGCAAAAAATGCTTTTAAAATTACTACAAAAAAACACACATCAAAACCCTAAAAAACCCGCCCCAAAAATGGTGTTTGCTTTCCCCCCCAAACCCCCCCCTTTAAGAAGATTTTACCTTTAGGGGGAGGACAGGGAAAAACCGCTTAGAGTCTTCCCTGTTTTGGGTTTACACTTGTTTTCTTAAAAAATTTAAGACCTCGTTAATTTTTTGATCAAAAAGTTTAAGTCCCCAAAGCTTTAAACTAAACCGAGGGGGAAATTTACAAATCCTTACCCCCAAAACCCCAACAGGCCCTCAGGTCAACCGACCTCCATTATTCAGAAAAAAAAAAAAAAACACCCAACCTGAAGCTGCCCTTCTTATGACAGCCTTGAGAGGGGGGCGGGACGAAAACCAAAAGGGAAGAACCCCTCCTTCCCAAAAAGGGTTAAAATAAATTTTACCAATTAAACGTATTTTCTGACACAAAAACTTTTCTGAAATTTTCTTTGGGGGATTCCACTATGTATTGCCCTTTTTGCAAAAAAGGGCCGCGGGGGCGGTCTGTTGCTACATGTAAATTACAATGTGCCCAGCCCTCCAGTGGCACCCATTTTTGCATATTTTTTCAAAAATTTTTTTGTTGAGAAACATACGTTATATTTGGTGCTAAATTAAACTATATGGGAAAAAAGGGGGTTTTTTCCTTTTTGGTTTCGTCCCCCCCACTCTCCGGGCTGTCATAAAAAGGGGCACTTCAGTTGGGTGTTTTTTTTTTTTTCTCTCTGAAAATGGGGGGTCTTGCCCCAGGGGGGCCTGATTGGCTCATTGAGAGAAAAGATAGGATGGGGGCCCCCGATTTTGGATCACGTTGAAAGTCGTGGCAGCTTAAATCTTTTATAAAAATTGTAACCGAGAGTCTAAAATTTTTTTTCAGTATGATAGATAGCATAAATGCTTCTTTGGGGATTCCACTAGGTATTTCCTATTTCATAATGTGCCGCGGGCGGCGGTCTGGTGTGTAAATTTTAAAAAATTCTGTTGCCCCCCTGCCAGTGGCACCCAGGTTTGCATACACTTGAGATTCTAACCCAAATCCGAGGTGCAACACTAATACTGAACGCCCAGTTCAGGTCTACTTGAGTGCAAACAGAAGGCACCTTCAATACATATTATGAGGGGTTCCTGTTTCTCATTGAGTAAGGTATGTTTTGAACAAATGTCATTAAAATGTGTTTATCATACCTAGAGTTCTAGCTGACTTTCTAAGTGGGACACCCCATATTGGACAGTTTAAAAAAAAATGTACACAATTTTGAAAAGAAAAAAAATCACTTTGAAAACTGCGTGGAAAAAACCCATGAAGCCAGAAAAAACATGCATATTGTTTTCGTAGTATTTTTTTCTGCCAGACAACAGCATGCACAATGTAAGTTTGAAGATAGCCTGAGGCCCCCTTAGTACTTACATTAGAACTTCAGAACCTCTGTCGCAAGTTTTTCTTTTTCCGTAAAACAAGGACACCTGTGAAACCGATAGACTTTTTTTGACTAATTTTGGGTGTCCATTAAAAAAACGGGTCCGGTTCCACCTCTGCATTGATACCTGAGACAAAAATGTGAAGGGTACCATAGGATTTCTAGGCAGATTCCATAAAGTTTCTGCCTTGAAATACTTGTTGAAAACTGAAAGACAATGATTCCCATTGACTACAATAAAAAAAATACGCTTTGTAGTTTATACACCACGTATTTTCCGCACGCAGTCTTCAAAACCAACACATGGTAAAAATACTTTAGAGAAATTTACTATTAATGTCAATGGGATGGTTTAAAAATCCCGTGAAAAAACGCCAAAACATTTTACGTTTTAAAAATGGGATTTTAATTGATCCGGTCCAAAACCATAGCCAGAATTAAACCCACCTGATTGTAAACCACCTGCAAAGCCAAATCTACGAAAAAATTGGAGTTACTTCGTAAAAAATTTTGGGCTGTAAAAGGCGATCCTAAAACCCAACGTTTTAAATTTTTATTTTTCCGATGGAGCCCCAAAAAGTAAAATTCCCCATAGATTATCTGGTGGGATTTTTGAAACAGATGCTGGTTTGGATTTGCAGATTTTTCTACTTTTGATTTCCCCCAAAACCCTGGACAAAGCTGTCCCCTTTTTTTATTTTTTTTAAACAGCGTTAAACCCTTTGGGCTCTTGGGGTGTTTTAACTTAGGTTTCCCCCCCTTCCGTTCAGGCTGTGGTTCTTAAAACCCCGGGGTCCAAAATACTATTCAGGGGCAGTAAATTTAGGCCCCATCAGGCCTCCCACTTCCTATTAAATGTGGGCAGTCAAAAGCTTAGGTCAAAATTTTTTCTGTTTTAGGTATTGGGGTTCTCGCTTCAGTTTCCCAATTTCTGTCAGGGGGGGGGGTTTAAAAGCACGGCTCCCCCCCCACAGTGTGGGTTGTTTCAGGGTTTACTTCCGTTCAGGCGTGGGTTCTACGCTTCGGCTCCCATTCTTTCCCGGTTGGCACAGTAGGCTCCCATTTTCCCATTCAGAATGTGGGGATGCAATAGCTCATCACAAATTTTTTGTTCAGCTGTGGGCATTTTTACAGCTTCAGGGTCCATTCCCGGTCAGGCTTGGGGGGGTTCACCATCAGGCCCCACTTCCCATTTAAATGTGGGCAGTCAATAGTTCAGGGTCAAATTTCTGTTCAGGGGGGGGGGTGGCTTCAAAGCTTCAGGCTCCCCTCCTGTCAATTGTGGGGATTTACAGCTTCAGGGTCCCCCCTTTTTTTCAACGTGGGGGTTTTAAACAGTTAGAAAACAATATTTGGCTTTTACATCCAAAAACTTTTTTTAATGAATGAGCATAGGTCAACTTTGTGGCAGCAATAACAACCCATTCCAAAACCACACACACTATTTAAATAAAAAAAACCATCAAAAGGCACCCTAGGAAATTTTTGAAAAAGCATTTCTCTACTTAGGGCACAAGTTTGGTAAAAAGGCGTTTTTGAATACATCAGAGGGACGGAGGGTTTATAAAAAAAATACCCAAAGGTGATTAGCCAAACCACCCCTAGAAATCAAAACAACAAATTAATCCTATTTTGCACTACGTTGCGCATTTGTCAAACAAACATCCTTTAGTGCGGACATGGTCTTCCCCACTATGTTTACACAACAAACCCATACCAACAAAAAATAGAGCAAACACATTTAAAGTAGGACACCTATTTTCCCGATGTCCATGGGCGGCTTGCTACTTTACTTCAAATGTATCAGGGGGGGACAAGGAAATTTTAGGCCCAGGCAAATAAGGAATTAGGCCCCCCCCCCCATGGGAAAATTCAGCCCACCTATACCCCTTGGCCCCCCTTTTTTGCCTGGCTGAAATTGCACACTAGGCATTTGCCTACCCGTCCTCCTTTCCTGAAAGTAATTTTCACCCGAGATTGATCAGACCACACCAGGATAAGGGCCCTGTTCACACGGCATTTCGCCGCGATTGGCCCGTACTGCCCCGATTTGGGGGGCCCCCCCTCCAGTCATTACGGGAAAACCACGTTTCATAGAGAACTAAAGGATTCCGCGCTCCTCCCCTCCGAATCCCCGGTGGGGAGAAATACAGCACATTTTCCACGCAATACCCCGTGGATAATGCAATCTATGGGGGCCCGGGGGCCGCCCCCCCCCTTACAAGCCGGAAATTTCGACGCAACCGCCCCCAAAATTCGCTTAATAAGCCGTTAAACGAGGCCCAAGGGGCCCCCCGGATTTTCCCGAGCTTTCCGCAAGCTGCTGGGGGGTCCCCAGGGCTTACCCGGGGCGTGGGCACTTGGGGGGCGCCGAGGGGAAAGCAGGTCCGGAAGTAACAGACAAAAAAACATATCAAAGGGCCAGGCAGGAAATCAGGGCCCACGCAAAATGTCCAAAGCAAGGGTCAAATCAGCCCCAAAACCCGGAACACACAACAAGCAACTCTTCCCCCCCCAGGAAACCAAGGGCCACATATGAAAACGGTCTAACACTGTATGGGTAACCCAAAAAAGTCTTAGACCAAGTTTTGCCTTCATTTATATAGTGCTCGAAAAAATGAAGGGGGGATTCTATTGATTACAGGGGTTGTTGGTTACTATGGGGGTCTATTGATTACTAGGATCTGTTGGTTTTCTATAGGCTCTGATTGGTTACTATGGGTTGATTGATTTTCTATGGATCCGATTTGGTTCTATGGGTCTGATTTTTTTACTATGGATCTGATTGGTTGCTATAGGCTCGAGGTACTAAGGCTCTTTGATTACTAGGGATCCGATTGGTTACATGGGCTCTGATTTTACTATGGGATTGATTAAATTTCATGGATCTGATTGATTTTTAGGTTATTGGTTACTATGGGTCTATTTTTACTATGGATCTATTGGGTTCATGGGGTCTGATTGGTTACATGGACTATTGATTACATGGGCCCATGGTTTTCTATGGGCCTGATTTTTTTTCTAGGGGTCTGATTGGGTTCTATGGGTCTGATTTGGGTTACTATTGGGTCTGATTGGGTTTTATGGGTTTCTGAGTTACATGGGGTCTTTAAAGGTTATAGGGCTTGATTGGGTTTCTATGGGATCTGTTGTTTTGGGTCTGATTGGTTCTATGGGTCTGTTGTTATATGGGCCGATTGGTTCTAGGCTCTGAATTTGGTTCATGGTCTGATTGGTATTGGTCTGATGGTTACTATGGGTTTGATTTGGGTTTTAAGGGCTTATTGGGTTCTATGGTTGATTGTTATATGGTCGATTGGGGCCCATGGGTCTTTGGTTTTATGGGCTCTGATTGGTTTAAGGGCCCGATTTTATGGTCTGATTTGGTATATGGGTTGATTGGTTATATGGGCTGATTGGTTATAGGGGTCTATTTGGGTTTCTATGGGGGCTGATTTTATTCCCCTGGGGGAATTGGTACTATGGCTCGATTTGGGCCTTGGGTTGATTGGTCTTAAAAGGGGCGATTGTTCTATTCTGATTGGTTATATGGTCTGAATGGTTTTATGGTCTGATTGGTTTTTATTCCCATTTGGCCCATGCCTTATTTTTCTATGAAAATGATTTGGTTCTATGGGTCTGTTGGTTATAGGGTTGATTGGTTTCCCATGGGCCCGATTGGTTTATGGGCTCTGATTGGTTTTCTATGGGGTCCCATTGGTTAAGGGCTCTGGTTGGGGCTAAGGCCCCGAATTGTTACTATGGGGTCTGATTGGTTTTATGGGGTCTATTGGGTTTTATGGCTTGATTGGTTGCTATGGGCTCATTGGTTACTAAGGGGGGTTTATTTTATTTGGCTTGAGGTCGCTATGGGCCTAATTTCTCTTTTGGTCTGATTGGTTTCTATGGGACGATTGGGTTTTATGGGCTCTGATTGGTCCTATGGGCTCATTATTGCTATGAGCTTTTTTGGTTATTATGGTCGATTGGGTTATTTGGGCTCTGATTTGGTTGCTTGGGTTAATTTATTTCTAGGCAACAAAGAAAGTCTTGGACCAAGATAGTTTTCATATATGTCCCCCAAGAGTCTGGCAAAGGTTTGCAGAGGGAGGATTCCTAATAAAGGGACAGGTGGTAAGCCATTGGAGCCAGGGCCATCTTTTCTAGTGGGCACACTAGGCAGTTGCTCGGTGGCCCCACAAGTATAGGGTCCCCAAGTGGTGTATGTATGTCCCAGGAATACAAGAAACATACCCTGGGTCTCTTGGTTGGCTTTGCTTATTTAACTGTTGGTGAGTTTTTGGGATGTGCAAACAGTTTAAAACCATGGTGGAGAAGGGAACCAAAGGCTCCCTGCCCTGCCAAATAGTCTTGTGGGCTGCAGGCTGCCAGTGTCCAGACCAGGGGCGTAACTAGAGAAGCCTGGGCCCCATAGCAAACTTTTGGATGGGGCCCCCCTCCCTCCGACAGGCAGGGTTATAGGCGCCATGCAGAATATATAGATAGGCAGGCAGGGTTATTATAGGGACCATACAGTATATATAGATAGGCAGGCAGGGTTATAGTGACCATACAGTATATATAGATAGGCAGGCAGGGTTATAGTGACCATACAGTATATATAGATAGGCAGGCAGGGTTATAGTGACCATACAGTATATATAGGCAGGCAGGGTTATAGTGACCATACAGTATATATAGGCAGGCAGGGTTATAGTGGCCATACAGTATATATAGGCAGGCGGGGGTTATAAGTGGCCATTACAGTATATATAGATAGGCAGGCAGGGTTATAGTGCCATACAGTAATAATAGATAGGCAGGCAGGGTTTATAGTGCCCAAATACAGTATATATAGAAGGCAGGAGGGTTAATCGGACCATCAGCATATATAGGCAGGCAAGGTTATAGTGGCCATACAGTATGTATAGATAGGCAGGCAGGGTTATAATGACCATACAGTATATATAGGCAGGCAGGGTTATAGTGGCTGTACAGTATGTATAGATAGGCAGGCAGGGTTATAGTGGCCATACAGTATATATAGATAGGCAGGCAGGGTTATAGTGACCATACAGTATATATAGCATAGTTGCCAACTTTTGAAAATGAAAAAGCAGGAGATTGAAGAGGGCGGCGCGCGTAAATATGCATGGACACGCCCATCTTGTTTATGTGCCACACCCCTTCAATAAGCCACACCCACTCCGTCTAACTGCATAATGGCTTTGGAAGAAAGCCAGGTAGATGCCCTTATAGCCAGGTAGTAGCCCCCCATAACCAGGTAGTGCCCCTTACAGGCAGGGAGTTGCCCCCTTTGTTAGCCAGTAGAAAGCCCCCCTTTGTTGTAGCCAGGTAGTTGCCCCCCTTCATTAGCCAGGTAGTTGCCCCCTTCATTAGCCAGGTAGTTCATTACCACCTGTAGCTGACGATACCCAACTATACATCTCTGGCCCAGATGTCACTTCTCTACTCTCCCGGATCCCTGACTGTCTATCGTCCATTTCCTCCTTCTTTTCCTCACATCTCCTATAACGTGGAGAAAACAGAACTCATCATCTTTCCACCCCCCAACTCTACCCCTGCCCCTGATCTCTCTATGACAGTCAACGGCTCTACACTTTCACCGGTCCCGCAAGTCCGCTGCCTTGGGGTAATCCTAGACGCTGCTTTATCTTTCAAACCACACATCCAACCCTCACCTCTACCTGCCGCCTTCCCCCTGAAAAACATCTCCGCATCCCTCATTCCTCAACTATGACACTACAAAAATGTTGGGCCATGCCCCTTGTCATCTCCCGCCTAGACTACTGCAACATCCTTCTCAGTGGCCTCCCAGCTAGCACCCCCTCCCTCCAATCCATCCTTAATCTGCTGCCCGTCTTATCCACCTCTCTCCTCGCTACTTTCCCCTGCCTCTCCCCTCTGCCAATCCTTCACTGGCATCCCATTGCCAGCGAATATTTCAAGCTTTTATCCATGACCTACAAGGCTCTCCATGACCTCTCCCCTCCTACATCCTGCCCAAATCCCAGAATCTCCCCCAAGCAATGTCCCGCTCCTCCAGGACCTTCCCCTTTGCTCCCCCCTTTTTATCCTCACCAAACCGTCTCCAAGACTTCTCCCGCTTCCCACACCTGGAACTCACTGCCCCAACCCCTCAGACTCTCCCACTTTCAAAAGCTTCAAAATAAAACTGAAAATCCTTTTCTTCGTCTTCCCTAAACCTTCAAAAAACTTGTCACTATTTCCCTCCCGAATGTCCTGCCCCTCACCTCCTGTCTTTTTCCCCCCCTCCTTGTAGATTTAACCCCTTGGGGTGGGGTCCTCTCTCCCTCTGTGTGCCAAATTTGTCATTATCCCTTTTTCATGTACTCTTTTGACTTTTGTATTGTTTAACCCCCTAAATGTAAGCGCCCCTTATCAAGGGCTTTAAAAAATAAATAATTAATAAAGTTCCCCCTTTGTACAAGTGTTCCCCCCTTTTATTAGCAGGTGTTGCCCCTTCTTTAGCCGGGTAGTTGCCCAATTATTAAGGTTTTGTTTCTTTTACCATGTTGCCCCTTTTGTACCCGGTAGTTCCCCCCTTAAATTAGCCGGTTTGCCCCTTTCTTTAAACAGTGTTCCCCCTTCATTACCCAGGTAGTTCCCCTAGGGCAATAAAATAAAAAAAAAAAAACCCCCACTTACCTCCCCGGCTCCTGCAGCAGGGCCCAGTCCGGCCGATCTCCCAGCGCGCAGGGGGAGTGAGTGCAGCGGCGTCACCCCCCCTGCCCCCCTTACTAAAGTACAGCGCACCCCTTTCCGGCCTGTAATACAGGGGAAAGGGAGGGGGGGAAAACGATCCCCTCCTCCTCCCTGCAAGAAAGACGCCCGGCGGGTGAGCGCCCCGCTTCCCCCCGCCCTGTAGCAGCGCCGCGGCGGGAGAATGCCAACCTGCCGGGAGGGCGGGGGGGACGACCCCAATTAGCGGGACCCCCCCCCCCGCCAAAAGCGGGAGAGTTGGCATGTATGATATATAGGCAGGCAGGGTTCTAGGTGTCATGGGCCCCCCCCCCCCTCCAACCCCACAGGGGCTCATTAAGCAAAGTATGGAACTTTTAAGGTAGTACTGAAACAGTTCTACAGCACAGTATGAGGTGGAGGGGACTCTGTGCTGTGACTGTTCTGCTTTCCCCTCCCTTTACCTTCTGTCCCGACTTCACATGTTCATCACATGGGACAGGGAGCAGCAGGAGGTGGAATCTCTGACCTTTCCTCTGTTCAGGCTGCCAAGTGTCTAGTTCCTCCTCCTCCCTCCACTGTCCTTTGGTGTCTGTGCCGCTGGGGGAGGAGGGGAACGTGCTGACCTGTAGAAGAGCAGTCACACAGCGACTGTCTCACTGCCCGCAGAAGACTGCAGCGCCCTCCCCCCCCACCTCCGTGCTGAAAGTTGTCCGTTGGAGACAGAGGCAGCAACATCTAAAAGCGCCCACCGGCCGGAGGCAGAACACTACTAGGTTAGCAGACAAAGTAGCTGCTGCAGGGCCCGAATTTATGGGGCCGCGGTGGGCCCCCTAGTGCTGCGGGCCCCGTGGCAGCTGCTTTGTCTGCTACCCCGGTAGTTCCGCCCCTGGTCCAGACATAAGTGGCGTGATAATATGGGTGTGCTTGGGGGAGGAGGAGGCTCGAGGCATGGCCAAGCGTGATGTCATGCATTTGGCAGGGTCCATGCAGTGCTATTCCCAGGGGCCCATAATTTTGTTAAGATGCCTCTGATTGGAGGTCAGGTGTGTACGGTGTATACTTACACAATCCAATCGGCAGCACACTATTAACTAAAAAAAAAACTATCAAAAGGGACATAGGAATTTTTGAAAAAGCATTTCTGCTACCTAGGATACATGAAAAATGTTTTGAGGTTCTTAGTTCACATTTTTGATCAAAACTGCTTAAGCCCACCTCCCGATCTTCAAGGGGACCTTAAATGCAGGTGGGAACCTACACTAATGTTACCTCTCTTTAGGGCCTATTCAGACCTCCAAACTTCAGGGAGTGAAGGCTCCTGCTACAAGGTACACTGCATTGATTTAAAAAACCTGTGAAGGTGGGTGGAGTGCGGAAAACCAACAAGGAGGCAGCCACCAAATATTGTTGTCTAGGTTGTACGGTATGTAATGTTATCTTAAAACCTAAGGAGCCTGCACGTGCGCGCCCTAGGGAAGGCGTACGTGCGCGGCGGTGACAGACAGTGGACGCGAGCGGAGCAGGGGTGAGGTGAGGTGAGTAGGCACCGGCAGGGCGTATGGCACAGGGATCGCCTACACAAGTGCGCCCGTGGTCCTTAAAGGGGTTTTGCCATGAAGTAAAATTGACATGGGAAGTTTGTAAATTAAATAATGAACATTTTCAGCATTCATTATTTTTTAAAAATTTTTGCACCATTTGTGTTTTAGCTGCTCCTTTAGTGATCCATTGTTTACAGCTCATCTCCTGGGGATACGACCAGGGCCGAGAGCTCCTCAGTCCTGGTCGCACATGCTCAGACATCACCTCTCCTCTCAGGCAGCTACTGAGTGTTCAAACCCCAGGTGCTGTCATTCTACTCCCGTCCTCTGTGCTCCTTAGCAATTAGTCAAACAGTGCAAATAAATTAAAAAAATAAACCTCAATCAGGTCTGTGCATTGATAAAGAGAAAAAAAATCCACAGGTTTGGTTCCTGAAGGGATCTGAACCAAGGACCCTTCTGCCTGGAGGCAAAAGTTTTACCTCTGAGCCACATTGTAGCTGCTCACAGCTCTATACATAAACAGACCTTTCTTTGACCATAGAGCAGGGGTGTCAAACTGCCGGCCCTCCAGCGGTTGGGAATCTACAACTCCCATCATTCCCACAGTTATAGATGATACAAATGCATGATGGGAGTAGTAGTTTCCCAACAGCTGGAGGGCCGGCAGTTTGGCACCTATGCCATAGAGGAAATGTCTGGTTATGTCATCCTGCTGGGTCACATGATCTGCAATTCAGACAAATCATACACTACCCCTTCTGAGCACACAAAGCTGAAGAGCTGGATGCAGGAGGCATGACAGGAGATTGTGGCAAAACCCCTTTAAAGGAGACCACAGTGCACATCATGACAGTCATGATATCCGTCAGTGGATACATCCAACATAGTCATAAACTCTGTGTGATCCCAGTCTAATACATTTTTAGCGAAGAATCTCTGCTTTACAAGTCGCCAATCGGAAATATATGTTTATTCTGATGAGATTGTAATAATTGCGACATTAATAATAAAGCGTAGGGCATGACTAATATCGTGAGTGATTATTATTGCCTTCACTATTGTCATCACTAAAAATAATGTGATATTTAGGGGAGATTTTTCACAGAATAAAGCCTGGGAGCGCACATAAATCTCACCGTCTATCATCGCCGGCGGCTCGGAGGAGGCTGCTGACCCCAGCACTTCTTTTCTTGCCTTTTCAAATGATAATCTCTATTTTGCTAAAGACTATTTTCCCCTCGGAGAAGCCATAATAACGCAGCAGTCTGGTACTTCAGCAACTCAAAAGAGACATCGGTTCAGGCTGGTGGGTGTATTTACTGCAGCTCTCATACATACTTATCTTCTGTGAGCAGAATTCATCACCGTGATTACGTTTTACAGGCCACAGGTACACCGCTAATACGGTCGCCTTCTCGGAGAAGCCTGAGCCCTGTTTTGTGAGCGGCGGGGAGAAGGAAATGATGTTTACATGCCATCTTGGCTTGTGAGAACGTTGTAGTGTGTGTCGTTGTTTGTTTTTGCTAAGGTTTATGAATTTAACTATTTATAATTGCCTGCCATTTTTTTGTTTTTTTTGGAGATAGCATTGTAGAGTTCATAAATTTATGATACTATCTTTTATCAAGCTGTTTTGCATTATTTGGAAATAAAAGGTTTTATGCACAATGTAAGTATAGAAATATAAATAAATACATACAAATCCTGCCTCCCACAATGCTAATCAGTAGCTATCCTCATGTGCAAGGCGCTGGGTCTCGGGGAGCTGGAGGCGTAACATTGCTACACACCAGAAATACTTCACATATAGCAAATAATAACAGTGGTCTCCAAAAGAGCAGGGGGACCTGACGCAGACAATAAAGGGGTTGAATTTGAAGGCACATCCTGGTGCTTGCGGGACTGCTGACAAAAAAAATAAAAATATCGAAGACAGACAGAAGCCTTGGATATTCTGAAATAATTCTCGATTTAGGATTGTAAGAAATCTTTGGAAAACATCTGTGCAATGTGTTCTATGTACACGGCCGCTGTGGAGTGAACAGTGTCCTCAGAATTACAATATTTTCAACCATACATGTGGTCGTTCTCGGCGAAATTGTAAGTTGAGTAGTTGTTTATACAGATCCTGTCACAGACAAGTGATCACAAACACAAAATATCAAGACATTGTACTTGTAAAAAATTTATACTTAGTGAGAGTGCAAGGGCAAGTGATTGGTAAGTCTTAGCGCTTCTTCTATAGTACATAGTTGCCAACATTTGAAAATGGAAAATAGCAACAGGAGGATGATAGATCACGGCGGCGGCCTTATGCACGCAGCGGCCAAAAATTTGCCCAATGAGACACGCCCTATTTGACGGTTCTATGACAACGACCCTTCATGAAAAGCCACACCCACTCCAACATAACCTGCATAACGGCCTTTGGAGATATGCCAGGTAGATGCCCTTTATAAAGCCAGTGTACGTAACCCCAATAACCGAGATAGTGCCCCTCTACAGGCCGGTCGGTAAGTTGCCCCCTTGTAGCCATAGTAGATGCCCCTCTAGTAGCCAGGTAGAGTTTTGGGGGCACCCCCTTTGTTAGACAGGTTAGGTGCCCCCCTTTGTTTGCCAGGTTGTGCCCCCATTGTTAGCCAGGTTAGTGCCACCTCTGTTGCCAGCGGTAGTGCCCCCATTGTCTTGCCACGGTAGTGCCCACCCATCTGTTTCAGTCACGTCAAGTGCCCCCATTGTTTTTGACTCACCCGCGACCCCCCCCACCCCCCCCCCCCCGTAGTGCCCCCTCTGGTGCCAGGTAGTGCCCATTGTTGCCAGGTAGAGCCCCCATTGTTGCAGATGATGCCCCCTTGTTTTGCCAGGTAGTGCCCCTCTGTTGCCAGGTTAGTGCCCCCCAATTGTTGCCAGGTAGTGCCCCATCTGTTAGGCCAGGTAGTGCCCCCATTGTTGCACAGAGTGATTGCCCCCCCATTGTTCATGGTCTGATGCCCCCATTGGTGCAGGTAGTTGCCCTCTCTGTTAGCCTGGTAGAGCCCCCATAAAGCTAATAAAAATAAAATAATAAATTCCACTTACCTGACCAGCTTCTGCCCCGATCTCCTCAGCCGACACAGGGGGAATGAGAGCAGCCAGGCGCATCACTTCCCCCTGCGCCTTGATCTGTATGCACGGCGCGCACAGACGCCGGACATACAGGGGCAGGATTGGGAGAGCTCCCTCCTGCCTCCTCCCTGTACAGTGACGACCTGCGGGCGGGATGTGATAAGCGGACGGCTTGCGGTCCCGCTTCACCGCCCAGTATAGTAGTAGCAACGGCCTACACATCTTCTGCTGCCGCGGTAAGTTTAAAGGAACCCCCGCCGCCTGCAGAGGCGGGAGGAATTGACCAAATTCCCCCGGGATGCGGCGGGGGGGGGGGGGGGAACCCAAATAGCGGGACCCCCCCGCCAAAAACTGGATGAGATGTGATTGGCAGTCTATAGCGCCTCTCTACGTACGTCAAGTGCTGGTACTACATGTCCTGATACTGGCTCTATACATCTTTTAGTGAGGTGCATGCATGTGATCTGGGGTCTATAGCGCCCTCTCTACAGTACAGTGACGGTACTACATGTCCTTGTTACCTGATCTTACATGTTACTTAGTGAGGTGCATGCGCAGGTGATGGCGGTCTATAGTCTCCTTCTCTACAGTTTACAGTCGGTTTCACTACATGTCCTGTACTGCTCTTACCGTGTATTAGTGAGGTTGCAATGCGAGGTGTTTGGATGGTCTATGCGCCTCTCTACAGTACACTGCGTAGGTACTACATGTCCTGTTACTGCTCTTGACATTGTACTTAGTGAGGTGCATGCTGAGATTGGCTAGTCTATAAGCAACTCTATACAGTACAGTGCACTGGTAATAGATGTCCTGTACTGGCCTCTTACAATGTATTAGTGACGGCATTGCAGTGTTGGGTGGTCTATAGATCCTCTACAGTACAGTGCGGTTACTACATGTCCAGTACTGCTCTTACATGTATTAGTGAGGTGCATGCATGATTGGTGGTCTATAGCGCCTCTTACAGTACAGTTCGGGTACACATGTCCATGTATCGCTTAATTACATGTATTAGTGAGGTGCGATTGCAGTGATTGCAGGTCTATAGCGCGCCTCTCTACAGTACAGTGCAGGGATTACTACCATGTCCCTTACTGATGCTCTTACATGTATTAGTGAGGGTTGCATTGGCACGTGATATGGAGTCTATAGCACCTCTATACAGCTACAGTGCGATTTCGGTACTAGATGTCATGTACTCGCTCTTACCATGTATTAGTGACGTGAATGCAGTGATTGGTGGTCTATAGCACCCTCTCTAAAGTACAGTGCGGGTTACTACACTGTCTCTGTAATGCTCTTACATGTATTAGTGCAGTGTGCATGCAGTGATTGGTGGTCTATAGCGCCTCTCTACATACTAGTGCGGGTACTACATGTCTGTACTGCTCTTACATGTATTAGTGAAGTGCATGCAGTGATTGGCACTATGTCTATAGCGCCTCTCTACAGTACAGTGCTGGGGTACTACAATGTCCTGTACTGCTCTTACATGTATTAGGTGAGGTGCATGCAGTGATTGTTGGGGTCTATAGCCGCCTCTCTACAGTACAGTGCGGCTACTACATGGTCCTGTACAGCCTCTCATATAGTATTAGTGCAGTGCATGCAGTGATTGGCGGTCTATAGCTCCTCTCTACAGTACAGTGCAGTACTACAATGTTTGTCACTAGTACTGCTCTTACGCTGTATTAGTGAGGTGCAATGCCAGTGATTGGTCGGTCTATAGATTTTATTTTAATTAATAATTAAATAACGCCTCTTCTCCAGTACAGGTGCGGTACTACATGTCCTGTACTGCTCTTACATGTATTAGTGAGGTGCATGCAGTGGAGTTGATTGGCATGTCTATAGACACCCTCTATACAGTACAGTGTTGGTACCTCCTCGCCCTGTCTGCTCTTCATGTATTAGTGACGTGCATGCAGTGATTGGTGTCGATAGCGCCTTCTACAGTATAGTGTAGGTACTACATGTCCTGTACTGGCTGACCTTACATTGTATTAGGGAAGGTGCTAAGCAGTGATTGGTGGCTTTTAGCGCATGCAGTGATTGGTGGTCTATAGCGCTTCTCTACAGACTACACTGCGGGGCTACTACATGTCCTGACTGCTCCTTACATGTATTAGTTGACGTGCATGCAGTGATATGGTGGATCTATAGCACCTATCTACAGTACACGTAGCTGGTACTACATGATATTGTACTGATCTTAAATGTATTAGTGACGTGAATGCAGTGACTTGGTGGTCCTATAGCGCCTCTCTACAGTACAGTGCTCGGTACTTCAGGTCCTGTACTGCTCTTACATGTATTAGTGAAGTGCATGCAGTGATTGGCAGTCTTAGCGCCTCTCTACAGTACAGTGCGCGGTACTACATGTCCTGTAATGCTCTTACCGTATTAGTGAGGTGCACGCAGTGATTCGAGAGGGTACTATAGCGCCTCTCTTCAGGTACAGTGCAGGGTACTACATGTCCTGTACTTAGCCTGCTTTATGTATTAGTGAGGTGCATGCAGTGATGGCCGGTCTATAGCTCCTTCTACAGTACAGTGCAGACTCTGGTGGGTGAGGTTTACCTACATGTCTGTACTGCTATTACGTTGTATTAGTGAGGTGCAATGCAGTGATTGGTCTGGTCTATAGCGCCCTCTCTCACAGTACAGTCGCATATACTGGCTACTACATGTCCTGTATCGGCTACTGTGAACATGTTTTAGTGAGTGCATGCAGTGATTGGCAGTCTATAGCACCTCTATACAGTACAGTAATGTTGGGTACTACCGCCCTGTACTGATATTAACATGTATTATGTGACTGTGCATGTAGTGATTCGGTGCGTCTTTAGAGCCTACTCTTCCAGCTATAGTGTCGGTTACTACATGCTCCTGTACTGCTACTTACATGTATTACGGGAGTGCATGCAGTGATTGGTCGGTTCTATAGAGCATGCTTGTGACTGGGGTCTATACGCCGAATCTCTACCGTACACTGCCATTCTTCTTGCGAATCTTACAAAGGGTCACATATACTTAATTTACATGACTGCTTTTTTATTGTTTTGTATTTAATATTGATATATCTTTTATCTATAACCTTGTCTCGTTTTGATTTGGTTTCCTAACCCACAGTAAAATGCTGCTGCACGGGTACACATGTCTTCGTCTAGGACTATTTTTCTGTTCTGAGTGTGTTTCATGAAGTCTTGATAGCTGGTAGGTCTATGCGCCTATTCTACAGTACAGTGCGACTCAGGCGAGCGAGGGCGGTAACTAAGGGGGACCTGTCTGAAAACTGTCTTGGTCTAAGACATTTCTTGTTGCCCATAGCAAACAATATTGAGCTCATAGGCACCAATCAGAGTGCCAATTTTCATTTTTGCAGAGCTCTATTGAAATGAAATGGGTTGAGACTCTAATTGTGTTGCTATGGGCAACTAAGAAAAGTCTAGTCAGACCAAGACAGTTTCAGACATGATCCCCCTAATAATATGTCATTTACTGCTCTTACTTGTAATTTCGCAGCATGCAGATTCTCTCGCGGGACACGAGCCAGGCCGCTGCCGTTGGGCCTGGAGCGCTCCTTGAGTTGCGGGCGATCGATGCCACGCAGGATCTTGACTGTACGGACGTTTCACAGCAGGCCGCGAAATGTCAGAATCGGGAGGAAGAGCGAGGACGGATCGTTACCTTCTGTATCTTCCCCCTTGGTGATTCTACAGCAGTTTGCTGAGCACTGTAACATACACCGTCGGACGTCGCTGGAGGGAGTGACGCACGCCACTTTCATCACCCCCCTGCGTCGCTGGGGATTACCTCTAAGCCTGGACAGCTCTGACGACGCCGAGGAGATCCGAGGCCAACGCCGACGTAAGCATAAGTAGCGTGATGTCATCAAGCTGCATTACACAAATTATTGTGATACAGGACCTGGTGCGCGGAACCTCAGTGCCTGCATTAGTAAGTAGGTTTTGTTATTTTATTTCTTATTCGCCTAAAGGGCTATTTATAGACTAAATATGTGGCTACTGGGGGGATGTGTCGGCTACAGTGGGGCATATTAAATGCGCTACAGGGGCGCATGTGTGCTGCAGGGGGGCATCATTAATGGGCTAGTACAGGGGGGGGTATGTGCTAGGCTACAGGGGAGGCATGTGTGGCCTACAGGGGGAATGTGTGGATGCAGAGGGGCATGTGTGGCTACATGGGTAAGGCGAAGAGTGGTGGCTTGCAGAGGGGCATGTTGTGGCTACAGGGGCGGATATTAATGGCTACCAGGGGGGCATGATTAGTGGCTACAGGGGGCTTCATTATTGGCCTACAGCGGGGGCACATGTGTGGCTACAGCGGGGGACATATTATGGCTACAGGGGGGCATGTGTGGCTCTACAGGGGGCATGTAATGGCTACAACGGGGGCATGTGTGAGATAAGGGGATGTGTGGCTACAGGGGGGCTGTGGTGGCTACTGCGGCGGCATGTGATGGATACAGGGAGGCATGTGTGGCTACAGGCGAGGCATGTCGTGCTAACAGGGGAGGCATAATGGCTACAGGGGGCAATGTGTGGATAACAGATCGTGCACGGCAATTATGTGGCTACAGAGGGGCAGGTGTGGCTACAGGGGGCATGTGTGGCTACAGGGGGGCCATATTATGGTACAGGGGGAGCATAATTAATGGCTAACGAGTGGCGGCCCATGTGTTGGGCTACAGGGGCGGAATGTGTGGCTGTCACGGAGGGCATAGTGTGGCTGCAGATGGGGGGAAATGTGTGGCTGCACGGCAGGCGGCATCGTGGTGGTTGCAGTGGGGTATTAATGCACAGGGGAGCATGTGTGGCTACAGGGGCCTATTAATGGCTAAAGGGGGGAATTAATTAATGGCTTACAGGGGGCATTGTGTGGGCTACATGGGGGCATATTAATGGCATAACTAGGGGGCAACTGTGTGGCTACCAGGGGGGCCCTTTTTTTTATAGTACAGCGGGGGCATATTAATGGCTAAAGGGGGCACTATATGGCTACAGGGGGGGGCTTTTTAATGGCTTCAGAGGGAGCATGTGTGCGCTACAGAGCGGGGCATAGTGTGGCTAAAGCGGGGGGCATCCTGTGTGGCTGCAGAGGGTGCATGTGTGGCTGCAGGGGGAATGTGTGGCTGCACGGGGGGCCATTTGTGTCCGGCTGCAGCTCCCAGGGGGCATATTAATGGTACAGCAGGGGGCATGTGTGGACTACAGGGGGCAATATTATTGGCTAAGCGGCCGGAGGGGCACATTAATGGCTACAGGGGCGGGCATGTGTGGCCTACATGCGCGGCATTGTGTGGCTACAGGGCGGCTTGTGTGGCTGCAGAGGGGCATGTGTGGCTACGTGCGGGGCCCGCATCAATCTAATGGCATACAGAGGGGCACCGCCATGTCGTGTCTACCAGGGAGGCAATGTTTAATGGCCTAACAGGGGGGCACCCCACCATTGTGTGGCTTAAGAGGCGCCATATTAATGGGGGGGGGGCTACAGGGGAGTATCATGTGTGGCTACAGGGGCGGATCCATATTATTGGCTACAAGGAGAGGCCATGTTGTGGCTACAGGGGCCAATGTGTTGGTAGAGGGGGGATGTGTGGCTACAGGGGGGCATGGTGGATACTGCGCGCGGCATGTGTGGCTACAGGGGGCCAATGTAGTGGCTCAGGCGGGCAATGTGTGGGCTCACAAAGGGGGGCATAAATGGCCTGAAAGGGGGAAATGTGTGGCTACAGGGGGGCATGTGTGGCTACAGAGAGGCATGTGTCCGGCTAAGGGGGCATGTGTGGCCTTACAGGGGGCTTATGTGTGGCTACGGGGGGTATTAATGGACCTAACAGGGGTGGCACATATGTTGGCATCACCCAGCGGGGGCTATCAACTACATGGACTACAGGGGCAAACGGCAATTATTAATGGGCGACACGGGGGCAATCGTGTGGCTAAGGGGGGCGAATGGTGGCTGCAGTAAGGACCAATGTGTGCTGATTGGGGGGGCCTTGGTCTCGCTGCTGCCACGGGGGGGAATGTGTGGTCTAGCCAGGGGGGCATTAGTAATGGCACTGAACAGGGGAGCATGTGTGGCTTCCTGGGTGGCACTATTAATGGATAAAGGCGGTGGACTTGTTTAATGGCTACAGGGTGCGCATAACATGTGTGGATTAAAATGGGGTGGCTATTATTGGCTCCTCACTTAACGGGCGGCATCGCCTGTGGACCCCTCACCAGGGGGCCATTAATAATTTATAGCTACAGCCGGGGCATCATCTAATGGCTACGGGTGCTCTATATGGGCTACAAGGGCGGCATTATTAATGGCTACAAGGGGGCATGTGTATGGCTACAGGGGGGACAAGATGTTGTGGCTAAAGCGAGGGGCCATGTGTAGGCATGACAGGGGGGGGCATGTGTGGCTGGAGGGGGGCCTTCAGATGAAGTGGCTCTGCACGGGGGCATGTGTGCTGAAGGGGGGCATATTTAATGGCTACCAGGTGGGGCCACCATGTGTGGCCTACAGGAGTGGCATATTACATGGCTCAAGGGGGCATTAATAATGGCTTCTGGGGGGAATTCTATGTGGCTACAGCGGGCGCGGCATCCATTAATGGCTACAGCGGGGGCCATTTTAATGGCATACAGCGGCGCGGCTATGCCATGTGTGGCTTCAAGGGGGGGCCATGCTGTGGCTTGCAGGAGAGGCATGTGTGGCCTGCAGGGGGGCCTGTGTGGCTCGAGGGGGGCATGTGTGGTCTTGCCAAGCGGGGGCCATATTATTTGGACTACAGGAGAGCATGTGTGGCTAAAGGGGGCATATTAAATGGAAATACAAGGGGGGCCCATATTTTTGGCTACAGGGGCATGTGTGGCTTACATCGGGGGCAATATTAATGGCTACAGGGGGCTCATGTGTGGCTGCAGGGGGGGCATGATAATTGCTACAGGGAGCGGGCATATTAATGGCTACAGGGGCATATATGGCTACAGGGGGCGATTATTACCATGGCCTAACAAGGGGGCCATGTGTGGCTGACCAGGGCGCATACAGTTAATAGCTACAGGGGGGATATTAATGGCTCCAGGGGGGCATATATGGCTACAGGGGGGCATATTTTGGCTTACCCCAAGGGGGGATCATGTGTGGCCTGCTGGGGGTCATCGCGTGTGGGCGGCAGGGGGGCATGTGTGGCTGCACTGGGGGCACCTGTGTGGCTGAGGGGGGCCAATATTAATGGCTACAGGGTGGGCATGTGTGGCTAAGGGGCAATATTAATGGCTACAGGGGCGGTCATATTAATGGCTACCGGGGCAATGTGTGCTACCAGGACAGGGCATATTAATGGTTACAAGGAGGCTTGTTGTGCCTAAAGGGGGCATATCTAATAGCTACCTGGGGGGCATCATTGATGGTACGGGCGGGCATGTGTGGTTACATGGGGGGGCATATTAATAGCATACATGGGGGGACCATCATTAAATGCGCTACAGGGGAGGCATATTAATGGCTACAGGGGGGCAATACTGTGGCATAACAGCGGGGGCATATTAATGGCTACCGGGGGCTTGTGTGGCTGCAGGGGGCAATGTGTGGCATGCACGGGGGAATGCGTGGACTATGCCAGAGGTGGCCATGTGTGTGGCTGCACGGGGGCATGTGTGGCTGCAGGGGGGCATATTAATGGCTCCAGGGGGGCATGTGTGTCAGGGGAATATTAATGGCTACAGGGGGCATATTAATGGTTACAGGGGGGCATGTGTGGCTAAAGTGGGCATATTAATGGGCTACAGGGGGCATGTGTGAGTTACAAGGGGGCATAGTTAAATGCGCTACAGGGAGGCATATTAATGGCTACAGGGGGGCATGTGTGGCATACAGGGGGGCATATGTGGGATACAGGGGGATTATGTGGCCTAAGGGGGATATGGTGGCTACAGGAGGGAATATGTGGCCTACAGGGGGCAATACTGTGGCATATGGGCAATATGTAAGCAATGGCGGGCACTATTATATGTGGCTAAAGGGGGGCATATTATATGTGGCAAAGGGGGACATATTACCTGGATATTGGGGGGCATATTTACCTGGCTTAGGGGCAGTAACCTGGCTACAGGGGACTTATAACCTGACTACAAGGAGCATATTTACTGGCTACAGGGGGGAAGTAGTTACTGGATACAGAGGGCAGTAACCTGGCTACGTGGCAGACAACCCTGGCTAGAGGGGAAAATAACCTGGCCTAGAGGGGGCACAGCTACTTGGCTAAAAGGGGGTACAAACCTGGCTTCAGTGGGATACTACTGCTATAGGGGGCAAAATATTTACCTACCAAGGGGGTAATTATTACCATTTGAGGCACTTATAGATGGGGATTTTGTAAAGAGATAGGAAATTGTAGAGAAATGCTGATGAAAAATGAGGAGTCTAAGATGTTTGTATCAGTCTAAAGTGAAGAGGTCGTCTGCCCAGGACAGGACGTCATGGCATACTAGGCCAGATGGAGACGAAGAGAAAGAGAAACAACTCTTCAGAGACGTCTCCTGTAAGTCACTAATTTGTAAACTTGCAAGTGTATTCACTTATTTTTTTTCTCCTCGAGCCCAGCATACAAAGGTCTTTTATCTGTAAAAATACATCACGCAGTTTACAATGAGAGGATAAAAAAATTCAGTGTGAACCCAGCACCTACTCAGAAAAAACACTTAAGGGCCCGAGCCCCGGATGTTGGTGGGGACTCTAGCAAACGCCCCTGTGTATGAGTGAGGTGCATGAGGATTGGCGGTCTATAGACTCCTCCCTACATTACAGTGCGGTACTACAGTTCTGTGCTGCTACTTACATGTTATAGTGAGGTGCATGCAGTGATTGGCTGTGGTCTATAGCACTCTCTAACAGTGACAGTGCCACACGGTACTACATGTCCTGTACTGCCCTTACTTGGATTAGTTGAATGCATGCAGCGATATGGAGTCTAGTAGCTCCTCTCTACAGTACAGTACGGTACTACATGTCTGCCACTGCTCATTACATGTATTAGTGAGGTGTGTGCAGTGATGGGTGGTATATAGGGCCCTCTCTACAGTATAGTGCAGGAACTACATGTCCTTTATACTGCCTTTAAATGTATTAGTGAGGTTGCAGGCAGTGACTTGGTGGTCTATAGCGCCTCTCTTCCAGTACTGTGCCAGTATTACATGTCCCTGTTACTGCTCTACACCATGTATTTAGTTGAGGTGCATGCAAGTGATGGTGGTCTATAGGCACTCTCTACAGTACAGTGTTGAAACAGAAGTTTCCAACTCAACTATATTAAAAGCCACCATCTGCAACGGTTTTTCTCACTCTCTGATATGAAAATGATGCAATAACACTTCCCGTTTAGCTACAATCTAGGGAACCAGATATTATATCTATTTGGCCAAATGCCAGAATAATGAGAGAGATGATTTTTTAAGGCATTTTTATTACTTTTGCAAAGTCAAAAAGTTTCAATCCATTTCTTTAGTATTTGGTAGCATTGGCCATTAAACTGTAGGACTTGGTCTAACGTTTTGGATCCTTCCAACAAGCCTTCTCACAATAGTTGATAGGGATGTTGGCCTCTTCCTCCTGACAGAACTGGTGTAACTGAGCCATGTTTGGGGGTCGTCTTGCTTGCACCTGCCTTTTCAGCTTTACCCATACATTTTCAATAGGATTGAGATCCGGGCTTTGTGTGGCTGCTCTCCAGAACAGGACTTGGTTCTCCTTAAGACACTTTGTAACCAGTTTATCAGGCAGCTTCAGCGTCATTGTCCTATTCTGGAAGAACCTGTTTTCGCCCAACCTTTAAATTTCCTGCTTGATGTCTGGAGATGTTGCTTCCAGTCATTGTCACATAATCTTCTTTCCTCATGATGTCATCTATTTTGTGAAGTGCACCAGTCCCTCCTTGCAGCACAAAACAACCCCACAGCATTGTATGCTTTCCACCTCTGTTTCTACTGTAGAGATGGTGTTCTTAGGCTTCCAACGCTTCTCCTTTTTCCTCCAAAACGGTCATTATGGCCAAACATACTCCAATTTTAGGTTTCGTCAGACCACAGGACACGTCTCCAGAAATATAGTCTTTGCTTCCTGTCCATTTGCAAACGTTTAATCTAAGCTTCGCTATATGTATTAATTTTGGAAGTAATGGCTTATTCCTGGCAGAGCGGCCGTTCCAGCTCAAGCGTGTTACAGTATAGTTGTTGCACTCGTGGATATGACACATATCTTACAGCTTCTGCCAATTCAATCTTCAACAAGTTCTTTATGCATCTTTGTTCTTAGGTGTGCATAGCACTTGTCGTGACAAAAGCACGTTCATCTCTGAGGACACAGAACCCAGGTTCCCTTCCGAGCTCAGTATGATGCTGGACATTCCTATCTTGATTTGTACTCTGTCTGAACAAGATGAACGAGGCTACCGTTAAGGTATCCAGAAATGGCATCAAGGACTGAACCAAGGCTTGTGCCAAAGTCCACAATATTTCTGAAATATTGGCTGATTTCTTGAGACTTTCCATAATGTTATATCACAGAAGCAGTGTGTTTTGGTGTTCTTTAAACTACATCACACAGGTGTGGTTTCTAATTACTAAGATTTTGTCTAGAAAGACATGACATCATCTTATGGGTTGACCAAATTGTTTAATGGCGAGAATCCAAATGTGTATGGAAACTTTTGACCTTTGCAGAAAGTAATAAAAATGCACTCCAAAAATTCTCTCTACTCATTATTCTTGAGCATTTGGCAAATTATAAATAAATTTGGTCCTAATTTGTGCCCTATAACAGGTAACGTTTATTCTGATTTCATGTCAGAGAGTGAGAAAAACATGCAGATGGGGCTTTTTATATAGTGGATGGAAATTATCTGGTATCAACCGTATGTATTAGTGAGGTGTATACTGGGTAATTTCAGAAGGGCTTTGGCCAACACAGTTGCCAGATCTGACACCACCTGACTTTTTCCTTTTTGGGTAGGCTGAAGAAAAGTCTATCGGAACAAGCCTCCCACTGTGAAAGATCTGAAGGAAAACATCCAACGTGAGTTTAATTGGAACATGGAAATGTTTGGGGCAGAAAACGGAGACCACTTCCAGCTTTACCTGTAGTGCAATCGATTATACATACCTCAAGGGATAGAGTGAATTTTTTGGGTTCTTATTGGTTTATCCTAATGGTGGTTACCACAGAATATTCGGGGCCTCTTTTGAGTGAATCACACTGTAGAACACAAACACAAGGTCAAACTTACAGCTCAATAGCTGGACAATAAACTAAACGCAGTAGAAGGCAATATAGGCCCCAGTGCTACTTGGGAAGGCTATAACAGGTGCAGATAACTAATGAGCAGTAGCTCACACACATATGCATTAGGAGGGCAACTGAATTATATAAAAAATGCACATTGAATAAGTAAAATAACTCCGTAAATAAACCTCTATTAAAACGTAACTTTTAATCAACATTAAAAAAAACTATTTCAAAAAGTGTACATCAAAACCTTGACTGATAAGGAAGTATTGCAGGGAGATCCAGTATAATCCTAGTTCTCTCCCAATTAAATCCAAAAACCCTCAAGGGCCCTTCGTGGGTAACCGTCCCGATAAGGGCGACCCCACACTTCTAATTAGCCCTAACTAAATTGGTTAGGAATCTATCAAAGAAGGTGGTGCAAGGGTACAAAAATAGAGCATGGCAATTCTTTTCAGGCATGCCAAAAAATACGAGAGTAAAATACACATTGAGTGAATGACGGCACATACTTTACATTACAGTCTATGAGAATTGTTTAGGACATTGTTTTTGGCATATTTCGCTATGTATTTTAGCGCAAAAATATGTTGCGTGAACATACCCTAACTGCCCAGATATTTTATAAACAGCCAGCTGCATACTGATCGTGCAGCTGCAGGAGTGAAGACTGAAGGCAGGGAGGGATTATTACCATCCCTGCCTTCCCAATTGTTGTATATACAGCACTTACTGATTGCAAAACCTCCCGGCTTCCTTCTTCTCGGTGCCAGAGGTCACATGATTACTGAGGTTTCACAACTACCAGACTTGCTGGGTCTTATCAAACTCAGATCTGTTCTGAAGTCAATGCTGGGGCTGCACTATCCCTATAACTAGTCTAATACACCGGCTCCGATTACAGGGAAAATCAGGACTAAAAAAAAATCTAAAAATTGCCCCAGGAGGTCTTTTCTGACTTCATAGAGGGTGTGAATATGTGAAATAATAAAAAAATTAATAAAATAAATACATAAAATACTAATTAAAAAAAAAAAAAACACACAGCCCTATCCATAACTCTTAGGCTATGTTCACACGGCTTAAAATTGGACGTATTTCATCCGGGTAATTACGCGCCGTAGTGCGCAAATTATGGCTGAAATACGTCCAAGTCATTACGGTAATCCACAGTTCTCATAGAGAACTATGGATTACGTCTCCACTCCCTGCTCGGCGAATCCGCCGGGCGGGGAGATAATTGACATGTGAATTACTAGTGGGTATACGCCCCGCTGGTAATGCAGTTCTATGGGCGGCGAGGTGCCGGCCCCCGCCCCCCGGGCCCCCGCTCCCGCCCCGCCCCGGCCCAAAACGGCGTAATTGCGGGGCGTAATTACGCCCTGCATTTAAGCCGCGTGAACCTTTCCTTACCCCCGCCCCCACGGCCCTAAAACTTTACCTCTATTGCCTCTATATAAATGTCCGTGATGGAAGAGCGACCCAATGATAAAACTTATTTCAGCGCCACTAGCTGTTTAAAATTGATTAATTTAAAAAAAACTTTTTTTTTTTTTACTATTTTCCCAATATTATTATTATTAAACAGTATAATTTATCATGAAAAACAGACAAAAATATTTGTAGAATAGCCAATTTCGAAAAAGCGTGATAACGTTCCAGCCAATGTGTACTAAAAGAAATGAAAATGTGCCTTTGAGGTAGGGGTGTAAAGGGCCTAGTTAGGAACTGATTAAAGGGGTTGTCTCACTACAAAGATTAGCTTTCAATATGTAGGGAACGGTAAATTAAGACTTTTTCCAAATATATTGCTTGGTTTATTTTGCTTTGTTGAGGAGATGAGAGAGATTTTATCTGCTCTGAATGCACACAGGTTTCTCTGGTTACTGTGCAGTTCTCCCCTTCTCACTTTGCTCTTTGTCTGATTTGAGAGCAGGGAGTAACGTCATCACAGGTCGGCACTCAGGACACCGGCAACTTGAGAGCAGAGTGTGTTATCTCTAACAAACAAAGGAGACTTGTTACGTCTGATTGGTTTACTTTGAGCTTTGAAGCTCTCTGCTCTATAGATAACATCACCTGCTCTCATGTCAGTGCTATTTGAAGAGCTGGCAGTTTGGAGCTGATATGCTAACGACTACTATAGAACTAACCGCAGATTGACCAGGAAGAGACATGAAGCATGAATCTGAAGCTGCCTGTGGCTCTGTGAAACAGCGTGGTGAGACAACCCCTTTAATATATAAGGGGGAGATTGGTGGTGAAACCTCAGTGCAATATGTAGCACAATGCCCATGTAGCAGGCTTTGCTGTGTAATCGCCGTGGATTTGCCATGGATGTGTGGTGACATCCACAATGGAAATATGAGCCCCAGATGGACCCGGCCTTAGGGTTGTAAAGGAGCAGTGTCCAGCAGCGTGTGCTATGTCTGCTCGTGAGCTCCACACAATAGAAGTGGAATATCCCGCGCTGTCAGCATTTTCTGCATCAATCTGCATAATCTTATAAACTGTGTTTAAGACGGCTAATCAATTCAATTACACTGAAATCTTGGTTGTGAAGAAAGACAAAATTATTTTACTATAAGATTTGATTTTTTTTTTTTGGGCTTCAAATGTTAAAATATAAGTTTTTAGGGCCTCATGTATGAAAACTGTAAGATTTTCTTTGTTGCCCATAGCAACCAATCAGAACCCATATCAACCAATCAGAGCTCAGAGCCCGTAGCAACCAATCAGAGCTCATAGCAACCAATCAGAGCTCATAGCAACCAATCACAGTCCATAGCAACTGATCAGAGTTTAGCTTTCATTTCACATAGTCCTCTAGAAAACTAAAAGAGGAGTGCTGATTGGTTGCTATACATTCTGATTGGTTGCTATAAGCTCTAATTGGTTGCTATGGGCTCTGATTGGTTGCTATGAGCTCTGATTGGTTGCTATGAGCTCTGATTGATCACTATGGGCTCGGATTGGTTGCTATGAGCTCGGATTGGTTGCTATGGGCTCTGATTGGGTGCTATGAACTGTGAGTGGTTGCTATGAGCTCTAATTGGTTGCTATGGGTTCTAGTTGCTGTGAGCTGTGATTGGTGGCTATGGTTCTGATTGGTTGCTATGGGCTCTGATTGGTTGCTATGGGCTCTGATTGGTTGGTATGAGCTCTGATTGGTTGCTATGAGCTATGATGGGTTTATATGGGCTCTGATTGGTGGCTATGCGCTATGATTGGTTACTATGGGCTCTGATTGGTTGCTATGAGCTCCGATTAGTTGCTATGGGTTCCAATTGGTTAGTATGAACTCTGATTGATTGCTATGGGCTCTGATTGATTGGTTAAATGGGTTCTGATTGGTTACTATGAGCTGTGATTGGTTGCTATGGGCTCTGTTTGGTTGCTATGAGCTCTGATTGGTCGCTGTGGGCTCGGATTGGTCACTTTGGGCTCTGATTGGTCGCTGTGAGCGCTTATTGGTTGCTATGGTTTTTATACATAAGACCCATACATTGTTAACAGACAACTATAGTGGATTCACCAGAAAAGTGTTGTAAAATGTGCCACAAAGAGGGACAATCCCGGTGCGGCTGTCGCAGACACATTTTTTACAGACGCTTTAGACACATTGAAGGAATTGTATGAGGTCATTTACACTAGTATTATAGTGTAAAAAAAGTTGGACATTTTTGAGCACACAACAACTGAGCAAAAATGTGCAACTTTAAACTTTTTTAAAAGAAGACAGAACTCAACAAAAAGGGGCACGCTCTTAAATTTATTTAGAGGGACGCACAGACACTGATATATATACTAAATTTACTAAAGGGATGTTCTCACGATGCTGTTTCACAGAGCATGCTCCTCACAGTCAGCTTCAGAATACCATTTCCAGTTCAGACTGTGGGTGGTTCTACAGCTTCAGACTCTCATTTCATGTTCAGGCTGTGGGCAGTTCTACAGTTTCAGGTTCCCAATTCATGTTCAGGCTGTGGGTGGTTCTACAGCTTCAGAATCCCACTTCTGGTTCAGGCTGTGGGCGGTTCTACAGTTTCAGAAACCCTCTTTCGGTTCAGGCTGTGGGCGGTTCTACAGCTTCAGGTTTCTTCTTCCTGTTCAGGCTGTGGGCAGTTCTACAGCTTTAGGCTCCCACTTCCTGGTCACGCTGTAGGTGGGTCTACAGCAGTGATTGACAAATCAGCTCTGCTGTTCCTGTCTGATTCTATTACAGTGACATGAGTGCAGAAGGTTTGTAAACTGTAGTGCACAAGGATACAGAGCTCTAAATTGTTTAGTAAGTAATGTAAACAACCTCCAACTTGCAGAAGGGAGGATGATAAGGAATTTTTAAGCTTAGTTTCCCCAATTGATGAAGACCTTGGAACCTATAAGGCAAGAACCAATCTACTTAAGGTTTCATTCCTGGTCCCAAAGTTGCCATCAGACTGGATCCAGATATTGTATACAGCAATATAAGTATTAATATTATTTAGTAGTAAGTTATTGTGTAAGCCTTTCCTTAAGCTCTCACCTGTTCCTGCTGTGACCAGCTCCTCAGGCAGCTATTCCACAGATTCACAGTTCTCATGGTGAAGAAGGCTTTTCTCCTCTGGAGACTGAGGGCGACATGTCCGAAAAGTGGCGTACCTAAAATGGCACATCGTATCAAAAAAGGGCGCATTGCATCAAAAAAGGGGGCATTGCATCAAAAAATGGCACATCGTATCAAAAAAGGGCGCATTGCATCAAAAAAGGGGGCATTGTCAAAAAGGGGCATTGCATCAAAAAAGGGCGCATTGCATCAAAAAAGGGGGCATTGTATCAAAAAAGGGCGCTTTGCATCAAAAAAGGGGGCATTGCATCAAAAAAGGGAGCATTGCATCAAAAAAGGGCGCATTGCTCAACACTCGGCACATAGCATATCATTGGTAGTATATGGTATGCGTCTATCGAGGCTCATTGCCCGACGGGGGCACATAACATATGTAAGGCGCCTCGATAGGCACCATATTTAGGCGCATTACAAAGTGTCGTTCCCGGTGTATAATGCGCCTAGTTTTGGTGTACGACAGTCCATTTACAACAAGAATATGCCGTAAAAAAAGTGGGTTTGCCGCAAAATGGAACAAAAAACTGGCGTTGGCGTGTTGGGACATGTCACCCTGAATCTTTTTATCTCTAGATGGAGAGAGCTCCCCTTTGTTTTTTTTTAAGAGGGCTTTACATGAAATAGCTTTTCCTCATACTTTTTGTAGGAGCCATTTATATTTTTATATAAATTAATAACTCCCTGGAGTCATCTTTTCTTAAGACTTAATAAGTTTATTTCTTTTACTCTCAAGGGTAAAAGACTTGTATAATGGGAGAATAATGTTCCAATCATGTGCATATATGCCCCTTTTAATACACCCCACCTGTTTGCCTTGGCAGCTGCTGCCTGACACTGGCTGCTACAATTAAGTTTACTGTCCACTATATTCCCAAGTCCTTCTCAAGTTACTTCTTTCCAGCGTTTTTCCATCTAACAAGTAATTATGTAATGGATTTTTCCTCCCCATGTGCAGAACCTTGCCTTTATCCATGTTACGCCTCATCTTCCGCTTCTCTGCCCAGGCCTCCAACTTTTCCATATCCCTTTATGACATGTATGAAAAGTGGCGTCATCGCAACAATCATACTTCTCAGTAAGTTAGTGTAGTATTCGTCAGTATGTAGTTGTGAGACACATTTATGCAACAAAATTTGTCTCCACTAGGCGATTGGTATGGATTGGTATGACAATTTTGCGCCACATTGTGTTGTGGCCCATTCATAAATATGTCTAACCGTACGACTCTGGTGTGACACGCTACTGTAGAATTGGCGCATGCAAAAGTGTCGGGTATGTCGTAGCAGATTTTGGCGTAGGACAGTTCATACATCTGTCGGACAGGACTGCGACAGTTTTTTTTCGCTCAAAGTACACCAGAAACCTAGGGCAGCCTAGTTCATACATGCTGCCCTATATCCACAACCACCTTTGCTATCTAGACTTCTTCTCACCTCTTTATAAAAATAGATCAGGTTGGTCTGACAACTTCTGTCCTTAGTAAAACCATGCTGGCAATCACTTATAATATTGTATTTGTCCACATATTCTTGTATGTAGCCCTTTATGAGACCTTCAAACATTTTTCCCACAATAGAATCTGTCACATAGGTTGTGCCCCCCTTGCTGAGGACAGCACAAGCTAGTGTCAGACCTGCTGTTTCCAGCACTGTGTCCCTTATTCTGTAAGGTGCTGTAGTTTTGGAGTATTTAGTGCTCAAATCTGCAGTTTTCAGGCAGAAAAGAGTTATGAAAAGAGTCCGTTTTTTCATGCCCCACCTACCTGAAGCTAGCCCCGCCCACCTCAACTGATAAACCTATTACTTTAAATAGGTAGAAACATGTGAATAACTGTCAGTGGGCGGGGCTAGCCTTTGGTGGGCAGGGCTTACACCTGCTCATGAATTAGATTTGAGCATCAAATACTCAGAAACTACAGCATCTTACAGAATAAGGGACACAGCGTTGGAAACAGCAGGTCTGACACTAGCTTGTGCTGTCCTCAGCAAGGGGGGCACCACCTATGTGACAGGTTCACTTTAAACTTACTGGTCTATAATTACCTGGGCAAGACTTGGAGCCTTTTTGAAGATGGGAACTACATTTGCCTTGCGCCAATCTCCGGGCACTATAGCAGTCACCAGAGAATCTCTAAATATCATGTACAGGGGCACAGAAATAACTGAGTGAGCTCTTTAAGAACTCTTGGGTGTAAGCAATCTGGGCCAGGAGCCTTGTTCACATTCAGTTTATGGCAGATCTGGGTCCACCACTGCCATTTCTCCAATTTCACTTCTGTTCTAACGTTACTTCTGGCCTAATGTACTTTGGCACCAGAAGTGATGTCAGAATAACAGTGCCACTGGACACGAAGCTCTGCAAAGAAGTAAGTTAAACCTAAAAAGATCTAAAAGTTTAACCTTATTTTTTGGTTCGGATTATGATTACATTTAAACATTTTTGGGGTTTTCATAAAAATTTGATTCGGGCTCACCCAAATTGAAGTGCATGGATTCAGGTCAAATTTGATTTTGACCTGAATCCAAAGTATAACACTACCCTACATTTTGGAATGTTTTGAGATGATAGTGTTGCTGAACACTCCTTACTCTGACGCCAAGCCCATAGAAGCGGTCATGGCCATCCATTCTTGCTTCTACCTATAGGTTTGATTCTCATTTTGACTTTGGCTTTAGTTTTGACTTGGCATTTCATTTAGTCTTCTTGGTCTGTCTTTCTGAAACTTGTAGTTCAGCTCCTTGCTATACTTTTGGACTCTTACCTCCACTGCTCCAATATCTGCTCTCCATCCATCATGGGGCCACCAATGGCATTCTTAGGCCGTGTTCACACGGCTTATTCCCGACGGATTTGTGAGCCGTATTGAGCTCACAAATCTGCCGTGAATAAGGGGCGGGACGGGGGCAGGGCCGGAGCGCGGAAGGGACACCGCTCCCGGCCCCATAGACAATGCGTCCGCGCCGTAAATAATGTGCATGTCACTTTCTCCCCCCGCGGCGGATTCGCTGAGCGGGGAGGAGCGACGGAATCCACTGTTCTCAATGAGAGCAGTGGATTACCGTAATTACTGCCGCGGATTGGCGCCGTACTGAAGCGCAAATCCGGCGCGCAGTACGGCGCCAATACGTGGCAGAATAAGCCGTGTGAACAAGGCCATAGACTATTCTGGTTACTATGACCTGGCGATCCACCTGCAGCCATATATCGTTATGGTAGTTAAGGTGTGAACATCAAGGATCCATTAGACTATGCACCATAGTCTAGGCAGCCTCAAATTGATTGCAGCCTCCTGCGGCCATTATCAGTACATATACTGTAGCATATGGAAGACTAACATGTTGGTTTTTCTGCTTAATCCATCTAAGATTTTGGCCAGAATCTAGTGTCCTCTGCATATACCACCAAACACTACATCTGATAAAAATGTACTATATCATGACCTAAGACCCACACTGTTTAATCTACACCCCTTATAAACAGTTGGATCCTATTAGTTTGACCACAGCTAGACAGAATCTAAGACTCTCATAGGTTGTCACAGGTATCTGTTAGCAGAGGTGCAGTGACATCCGTCTGCTCCGGGGTCCCATACACAGTAGGGTTAGCAGAGGTGCAGTGACATCCATCTGCTCCGTGGCCCCATACACAGTAGGGTTAGCAGAGGTGCAGTGACATCCGTCTGCTCCGATGTCACATACACAGTAGGGTTAGCAGAGGTGCAGTGACATCCGTCTGCTCCAGGGCCCCATACACAGTAGGGTTAGCAGAGGTGCGGTGACATTCGTCTGCTCCAGGGCCCCATACACAGTAGGTTAACAGAGGTGCAGTCACATCCGTCTGCTCCGGGGCCCCATATGCAGAAGGGTTAGCAGAGGTGCAGTGACATCCGTCTGCTCCGTGGCCCCATACACAGTAGGGTTAGCAGAGGTGCAGTGACATCCGTCTGCTCCGGGGCCCCATACACAGTAGGGTTAGCAGAGGTGCAGTGACATCCGTCTGCTCCGGGCCCCATACACAGTAGTGTTAGCAGAGGTGCAGTGACATCCGTCTGCTCCAGGGCTCCATACACAGTAGGGTTAGCAGAGGTGCAGTGACATCCGTCTGCTCGAGGCCCCATACACAGTAGGGTTAGCAGAGGTGCAGTGACATCCGTCTGCTCTGGGGCCCCATACACAGTAAGGTTAGCAGAGGTGCAGTGACATCCATCTGCTCCAGGGCCCCATACACAGTAGGGTTAGCAGAGGTGCAGTGACATCCGTCTGCTCCGGGGCTCCATACACAGTAGGGTTAGCAGAGGTGCAGTGACATCCGTCTGCTCCGGGCCCCATACACAGTAGGGTTAGCAGAGGTGCAGTGACATCCGTCTGCTCCAGGGCCCCATACACAGTAGGGTTAGCAGAGGTGCAGTGACATCCGTCTGCTACAGGGCCCAATACACAGTAGGGTTAGCAGAGGTGCAGTGACATCCGTCTGCTCCGGGGCCCCATACACAGTAGGGTTATCATAGGTGCAGAGACATCTGTCTGCTCCGTACACAGTAGGGTTAGCAGAGGTGCAGTGACATCCATCTGCTCCGAGGCCCCATACACAGTAGGGTTAGCAGAGGTGCAGTGAAATCTGTCTGCTCCGGGCCCCGTACACAGTAGGGTTAGCAGAGGTGCAGTGACATCCGTCTGCTCCATGGCTCCATGACACACATCTGGTCGCCCTCTGTGTCTCTTTGGTGGTGAGCTGCTCCCCTGTAGCATGTCCTCCGCCCTCGTGCCCCGTCATAGCTGACGTTAATCTCTCACATCAATGGCACTTAGTGCTCTGAAGTTTCCACGTCGCTTATTCACAATGGCGCTATTTCTCCACCCACGATTCACTTTCACCACAGCAGCCGCCTGAAACAGTGCAGACTACTCAGTGTCAGAAACACCAACACCCTTGGCCTGAAGGCCAATAATCATCCCCTTTTGCACCTCTGATAAATTGCCCCTTTTCCCTATGACAGCAATGAGGGATATGTATGCAGACAGCCTATCACACCCTATATACCCACCAAGCCAGCAACGAGGGATATTTGATGAAGACAACCTATCACACCCTATATATCCACCAAGCTAGCTCACCACATGTGACTTCCTTCATGACCTCGAAAGTAGGAAGTGGTTATAAAATCATGACACGGCCGAGTACGATAAGATTTACTCTAAATTCATACAAGAAGCTTGTAATATCCGTGCAAAATCATTTGTCTCCTAACAGGGATGTGACATATCGGGCTTCCAAACGGTTCCATCCTAAACACAGCAACATGCACTTAAAATCTCCTCTCTGATTGCTTTCCTGCTTCCCTCGCCTCCCTTCCCTTCCCCGTACCCCGACAAACCCACAAAGTAATTTCTGCAGCTAGAGAGGCAGTTCATGTATCGATCTACACAGGGAAATTGCTATTGACTGCAGCGCCGGATCTTCTCTGTCTCCCTGGTAAATCTGCCCTTTAATTTTCACACTCGGGGAAAAAATGTATTTTACAGAAGGTTTCTCATTTTCCCCAACTCTGGAAATTCAGAAATGTAAAAATATGCAGAAGTCTGGGACGCAAAGCGTCGTCATTTGCAGCCGGCTTGATCACAGCAGCGATGATCTTATGTAGCCTTTCATGCTCATTCTCTTGATTTCCCCTAACAATGCTGCAGCGTTATAATGATACGTTACTGCCTTATTGCGCGCCGCTTCCATTGTTGCTTTTATTTCTGTTGACTTTTTCCCGCTACATAGTTACACAATGACTAAAGCTGGATACTGCTATGCAGACAAATCCACAATTATTTCACAATCTGAATGTTTGAGTCCAGAGGAACAATGGGACAGATTTATCAATACTGTCTGCTTATGTACTGTAAACTTAGACTAGACAGTCTTCAAGGGGTTGTCCACTTTCTAAAAAAGATCTAACAGCCAGCTCCTGGGCCCCCATTAAAGGGGTTCTCTCACTATACAGATTAAGGGTATGTTCACACGATGTACTGCAGCGCAAGTAATTGAAATGTCACTTATCTCCCTGCGCGTACAATACGATCATATTCTACGCGCGGGAGGATGAGTCGTATTCCTTAGTTCTCTCTGAGAACTGAGGATTACCGTAATTTCGGCGCACATCTCGCCCGTATTAGAGCGCAAATACGCGGCGAAATGCGCGCCAAAATTACGCCATGTGAACATACCGTAAAGGGGTTGTCTCACTGCAAAGAATAGCTTTCAACATGTAGGGAACACTAAATTAAGAAATTTTCCAAATATATTGCTTAGTTAATTTTGTTTTCTTAAGGAGCTACAAATGATTTTATCACCTTCTGAGGGCATTCAGGTTTCTCTAGTTACTGACCTGTTTGCTTGTTCTCCCCTGCTGTTTGTCTTATCTGATAGCAGGGAGTGACATCATCACATAGATCGCAGCACAGAACTGGCAGCAGCCTGAGAGCTTGTGTGTTATCTGGTCTTTCAGACAAAAGACACTAATTAATACTGTTTACTTTAGCTTTAGGGAACACTAAATGAAGACGTTTTCCAAATATATTGCTTTGTTCATTTTGTTTTGTTGAGGAGCTACAAATGATTTTATCACCTTCTGAGGGCTTTATGGTTTCTCTAGTGACTGACCTGTTGTTTGCTTTCCCTCTGCTGTTTGTTCTATCTGATAGCAGGGAGTGACATCATCACATAGGCCACAGCACAGAACTGCTGGCAGCCTGAGAGCTTGTGTGTTATCTTATCTTTCAGACAAAACAAACTAATTACTACTTTTTACTTTAGCTCAGAAGTTCTCTAGACCTGCTAGCAACAGATTTATCAATACTGTCTGCTATGCAGTATAAACATAGACTAGACAGTCTTCAAGGGGTTGTCCACTTTCTAAAAAATATCTACCAGCCAGCTCCTGTCTCACTATACAGATTAAAGGGGTAGTCTCACTACAAAGATTAGCTTTCAACATGTAGGGAACACTAAACGAAGACGTTTTCCAAGTATATTGCTTTGTTCATCTTTTTTTGTTGAGGAGCTACAACTGATTTTATCACCACCTGCGGGCTTTCTGGTTTCCCTAGTGACCGACCTGTGTACTCCTTCTCCCCTGCTGTTTGTCTTATCGGATAGCAGGGAGTGACATCACACAGGTCACAGCACAGAACTGCAGGCAGCATGAGAGTTTGTGTGTTATCTGATCTTTCAGTCAAAAGACTAGATAGCAGGGAGTGATGTTATCACACAGGTCAAGGCACAGACAAAAGACTAGATAGCAAGGAGTGATGTTATCACACAGGTCACAGCAGCAGAACAAGGAGTGGCACAGGCCACCTTGAAGCAGACTTGTGTGTTATCTGATCTTTCAGACAAAAGACATTAATTACTACTGTTTACTTTAGCTCTGAAGATTCTCTGGACCTGTTAGCAGGAGATTGTTTATCTATTCTAGACTAATTAGCAGAAGTCTGAATACACTGAGCTCGTATGCTAATTACCGACAGCTTGACCAGGAAGTGCCAGAGCAAAGCAGCATTATTTCATTCATGCATCCTATGAAACTGTAAGATGAGACAACCCCTCTAACTTTCAACATGTAGGGAACAGTAAATGAAGACATTGTCCAAACATATTACTTTGTTCATTTTTTTTTTTTTTTGCTGAAGAGCTATAAGTGATTTTATCACCTTCTAAGGGCTCTATGGTTTCCCTAGTGACCGACCTGTTTGATTCTTCTCCTCTGCTGTTTGTTCTATCTGATAGCAGGGAGTGATGTCATCACACAGGTCGCAGCACAGAACTGCTGGCAGCCGGAGAGCTTGTGTGTTATCTGGTCTTTCATACAAAAGACACTAATTACTACTGTTTACCTTAGCTCAGAAGCTTCTCTGGACCTGCTAGCAGGAGATTTATCTAATCTAGACTAATAAACAAAGAAGTTTGAATACACGGAGCTCATATGCTAATTACAGACAGCTGGACCAGGAAGTGACAGAGCAGAGCAGCATTATTTCATTCATGCATCCTATGAAACTGTGAGATGAGCCAACCCCTTTAACTTTCAACATGTAGGGAACAATAAATGAAGACTTTTTCCAAATATAGCGCTTTGGTTTTTTTCTTTGCTTTGTTGAGGAGTTAAGAGAGACTGTATGTAGTCTGAGTGCACTCAGGTTTCTCTGGTTAGCATCCTGCTCTCCCCTGCTCTCTTTGTCTTATCTGAGAGCAGGGAGTGACGCCACCACTGGTCGGCACACAGGACCCTGGCAGCTTTAGAACAGAATGTGTCATCTCTAACAAACAAAGGAGACTAAGTACTTTTGTTTACTTTACAGCAGAAAGCTTCAGAGCTCATAGATAAGATCTCCTGCCCTCATGTCAGTGGAAGCAGAATTGCTGTGAATATGGAGCTGATATGCTAAGCACTGCTATAAAATCATGAGTCTGAAGCTGCCTGTGATGTTATTGTGCACCGTTCTCATTGTTGCTTTAATTTCTGTTGACTTTTTCCCGCTACATAGTCACACAGTGACTAAAGCTGGATACTGCTATGCAGAAAATTCTACAATTATTTCACAATATGTATGTTTCATACAAGAGGAACAATGGGACAGATTTATCAATACTGTCTTCTATGTAGTGTAAACTTAGACTTGACAGTCTTCAAGGGGTTGCCCACTTTCTAAAAAAGATCTAACAGCCAGCTCCTGGGGCCCCATTAAAGGGGTTGTCTCACTACAAAACTTAGCTTTCAACATGTAGGTTACAATAAGTGAAAACTTTTTTCCAAATACACTGCTCTGGTTACTTTGCTTTGTTGAGGAGATAAGAGAGATTGTATCTGCTTTGAGTGCACACAGGTTTCGCTGGTTACCGTCCTGTTCTCCGCTGCTCTCTTTGTCTTATCTGAGAGCAGGGAGTGATGTCACCACAGGTCAGCACACACGATGCTGGCAGCTTGAGAACAGAGTGTGTTATTTCTAACAAACAAGGGAGAGTAATTACTTGTTTACTTAAAGCTCTGAAGCTCTCTGCTCTGTAGATAAGATCTCCTTCTCTCATGTCAGTGCTTTTATTTACTTTACAGCAGAAAGCTTCAGAGCTCATAAGTAAGAAGCAAAATTTCAAGGTATAAATTATACCGCCAAAGGACCCACATAGTAGTGCTAAATAACAGAAAGCCATTAGCTACTTGTTCCCTGCAAAAAGGAACCATGTTCTTGTATCTGGTGGCTCCTTTCTATCCCTGGGCCCCACAGCATTTGCTATGGCTGCTTTGACTATAGTTATGTCCATGGTGTCACTTACCTGGGGAAAAGATGGCACCAGGATCAGTGGTGTAGAAAGGAGGTGGCGAGTGGTTCATCGAGGCTGAACGTCTTGTGCAGTAAGTCCCAGGTGGTACATTTGTCAGCATGAACAGCGGGTCAGAGCTTAGAGTGTACACTGCTCCCAGTTCGCCACCTTCTGCCCTCCTCCTGCCCATAAGAAATCGCTCCCAGTCCCTACTTTCTGCGGACTCAGTCAGCACAGTAAGTTATTCCTGCATCTGCTGCCCCAATCCTACAAACAGCTGCAAAGCAACATTATTCCTACATATAAACCCTATGAGATCACAAATCACAGTGTATATATTATATATATATATATATATATATATCTATATATATATATACACACTGTGGCAGAGCATCCTTAGAGGGTCGCAGATTTCTGCCAGTAGGGGGAGCACAGCAGGTGTCTTGCTGCCGATGCGCCACCGAGGAGCTGGTCTCGGTGGGGGAAGCCAGCTATTTGGTGTCAATAGCCCTACGTTGCTGACGCATGTATCTAGTAGGGCTGCTATGCGGTTATTATGGGCTGGCTTTACCCGGGACGGTCATAGCGTTGGGTGGGAGACCGTTCCCGCGTTCCAGGACAGGATTTGGAACGTACCTGGTTGCCTATAAAAAGCTTGGTGCTACAGGTGTTCAGGTGGTGTGGTTTTGCTGCCTGAAGATTGGAGCAACACTGAGCCAAGGAAGAGGCTCTTACCAGGGCTGGACTGGGAATAAAAATCATCCCTGGCACTAAGCCCCCAGCAGCCCACATACAAAATCCACTTACTAAATTTCCCTTATTCTCGCACCTCGACACTTTCTAAAATAAACTACACTATAAAGGTGCTTTCACACAGAGCACTTTTGGTGCCTTTTGATTTTTTTTGGTGCATTTTTGTGCAGAAAGGCAGAGCAGTTAATGCTGTACATTTCTGTACAAAAAAAACGCATAAAAAATGCACCAAAACCGCTCTGTGTGAGAGCCCCCTAAACACAAGAAAAAAGAAACAGTGGTGCAGAGAAACCCCTCGTCACAGAGTCAGGTGTGCGCTTGCTTTACAATCAGGGACAAGCCCACACTGACACTACATAAGCACCAACATAACCTACAACCAATCACATCCCCAGTAGTCAGGTCACCCATCATATGAATACAGCACTGACTCAGCACAGAAGTAAAATAACCCCTGACAGCAGGGACTCACAGGAGACGACATCTCTGATGGGAGTTGTTCTCGTCTCCTTTTCTTCTGCTTCTTGCCCAAACCTCCATGATGTCTCCCTGATGAGTCGTTCCCTTCCATTTCTTTCTGTCCAGTACATCATGCACTGTCTTCTTCTAGTGGTCACTACCCGTCCCTGTAGAATTTACCACAAATACATCTTAGACTCCTCTCTTTTCCAGCACTTTCCTATCAATTCCCCAAACAGCGTATGTTAGACCCTAAAAATTAGAAATTAAAAAATGTCAGATAAGTGGCAAGTAAATAGGTAGACCCCCATTAGGTAGGTAAACAGGGCCTTCCTCCATTAATTTGGTAGGTAGACAGGGCCTACCCCAGTAACTAGCCAGGTAGCTGTGGCTGCCCGCAGTAATTAGCCATTAGCTGGGCTGCCCCCAGTAATTAGCCAGTTTTGTAGGGCTGCCTCAGTAATTAGCCAGGTAGGGAGTAATTAGCCAGGGAGGGCCGGACCAGTAGTAGCAGGGCTGGGGCCTTAATTAGCAAAGGTAGGGCCAGTAATTAAGCCAGGGCAGGACCAGTAATATAGCCAGGCAGGACCACTATGTAGCCAGGCAGGGCCAGTATATAAGCAGGCAAGGCCACTTATAGGTAGGCAGGGCTAGTATATAGGCAGGCAGGGCCAGTATATAGGTAGGCAGGGCAGTATATAAGTAAGCAGGGCCAGTATATAGGCAGACAGGGCCACTTATAGGTAGGCAGGGCAGTATATAGCCAGGCAGGGCCATTATATGGGCAGGCAGGGCTGATATATAGGCAGGCAGGGCTTATATATAGGTAGGGGCAGTATATAGGTATGCAGGCAGGGCAGTATATAGGTATGCAGGCAGGGCAGTATATAGGTAGGCAGGCAGGGCAGTATATAGCCAGGCAGGGCAGTATGGGGCAGTATATAGCCAGGCAGGGCAGTATATAACCAGACAGGGCAGTATGGGGCAGTATATAGCCAGGCAGGGCAGTATATAGCCAGGCAGGGCAGTATGGAGCAGTATATAGCCAGGCAGGGCAGTATGGGGCAGTATATAGCCAGGCAGGGCAGTATGGAGCAGTATATAGCCAGGCAGGGCAGTATGGGGCAGTATATAGCCAGGCAGGGCAGTATATAGCCAGGCAGGGCAGTATGGGGCAGTATATAGCCAGGCAGGGCAGTATGGAGCAGTATATAGCCAGGCAGGGCAGTATGGGGCAGTATATAGCCAGGCAGGGCAGTATGGGGCAGTATATAGCCAGGCAGGGCAGTATATAGCCAGGCAGGGCAGTATGGGGCAGTATATAGGTATGCAGGGCAGTATGGGGCAGTATATAGGTATGCAGGGCAGTATGGGGCAGTATATAGCCAGGCAGGGCAGTATGGGGCAGTATATAGGTATGCAGGGCAGTATATAGCCAGGCAGGGTAGTATGGGGCAGTATATAGGTATGCAGGCAGGTAGTAGTTTAAAAAAAGTAATAAAACCAATACTTACCTGAAGTCTCTGCCTCCTCTTCTCCTCTTCCCTCCTCCGCAGCGGCCGCTCACTCCCGGGTGCGGGCCGCGGAGCAGGCGCGCGATGACGTCATCACTTTGCGCGCCTGCCCCGCGGCCTCCTGGGAGCTGAACAGACGGGATCAATAGATCCCAGCTGTTCAGCCTCGGCCGCCACCTGCAGATGGCTGCATGGCTGGGTCGGTGACCCGGCCGTGCAGCGAGGGGGGCCTGTCAGCCCCCTGCCACAGGGGTCTGGTCGCAGATGCGACCATTGCGGCCCCTGTGCGTGCGCCGGCACTTGTGGCCCGCCGGGGGAGAAACACCGGTCCCTTCGGCGGGCGCTAAGAGCTGGCCCTGCGGCCCGGACCCCAGCAGCCTGCCGGGCAAGTCCCCGGCTTGCCCTATGGGCAGTCCGGGCCTGGCTCTTACCCCCCAGGATTGAGGAAAGCCTGTACAGTTGGTGGCTATACTACTGTATCGGAGTGCCATCTAGGGAAGTGCCAACCTTTTAACCAGAACGGCGATCCCAGAGCTAAGCGACCCTGGGATGGTTCAAGATGGCGTCCAAATGCAAGTGAGTGCAAGCTTACAAAAAAAAAAATATATATATACAGTATATATATATAATATATATATATATATATAATATATTATATATTATATATATATATATATAGCACAATTTATGTGTTTACAATGTCTTACATTTTAAATTGGCTGATGTGACAGACATGCAGGTACTTGTAGTTCCACAGCAGCTGCCACGGGAAAGTGGGAACCTGAAGTTGTAGAATCCCCCACAGCCTGAACAGAAATTCAGAGCCAGAAGCTGCAGAAACGCCCCCAGACTGAACAGGAAGTGAGAGCCTGGAGCTGTAGAACCGCCCACATCCTGAACAGAAAGTGGGAGCCTGAAATATAGAACCAACCACAGCCTGAACAGGAAGTGAAGCCTGAAATTGTAGACACACACCTACATGCGGAGCCCACAGCCTGAACAGGAAGTGCGAGCCTGAAGCTGTAGGACCCCCCACAGCCTGAGCAGGAAGTGGGAGCCTGGAGCTGTAGAACCGCCCACATCCTGAACAGGAAGTGGGAGCCTGGAGCTTTAGAACCGCCCACATCCTGAACAGTAAGTAGAAGCCTGAAATTGTAGAACCGCCCCCAGCCTGAACAGGAAGTGCGAGCCTGAAGCTGTAGAACCACCCACAGCCTGAACAGGAAGTGGGAGCCTGGAGCTGTAGAACCGCCCACATCCTGAACAGGAAGTGGGAGCATGGAGCTTTAGAACCGCCCTCAGGCTAAACAGGAAGTGGGAGCCTGAAGCTGTAGAACCGCCCACAGCCTGAACAGGAAGTAGGAGCCTGATTGTTAAATGTAAAAAGCAAGCTCTGTGAAACAGCATGGTGTGAACAACCCTTTAACACAGATTTGCAAAATTCCAATTTGCAGTGCATTTCCAAAACTAAAAGTTTCCAAAGGATTATGCTCTTTTACTGTTCGGTGCAAATAAAGGCGCGCACCTATTCTGGTATCAGTTCTTCAAAGTCAGAGCAATATCATTCAGCGTTCCAGACGCCTCAGACGATGGCTCAGCAGTCTCCCCTCCTTCTCTCTGGAAGCTTGGCATAGTGTTAGACTCTCCAAACCTTTCCTTAGCTCTGCCACCTGTGCTTGTCCGTTCATGCCCACTTCATATTCCTTACACTGATGTTGCAATGAGTTTTCTGGTGGATTTGCACTTATCTAAAGCATGCCAACAATCCGTGTGGTAGTGATGGACTGAAATGATAGCGCGCTAAGGGAGATTAGCACCTCGACCGCCAGCAGCAAATGCAGAATCTGAAGCATCTCAGAATTTAGATTTGAGGTTGTCTTATTGGGGAATAGATTTATGGCATAAAAAGAGATCACTTTAAATGGGGAAGCATGAATGTGGCCTGTGAGGTACTAGCAAGGGAAAGCTTGATGCACCCCAGTACATGACCAAGCACCCAATGGCAAAGACAATGCATGAATAAACTGTTCATCTGCTATCCAGTAATAAAACATCACTTAAAGCATTGAAGAAACTCTGTCAGATCAGAGGGAATAGTGTGTGACCCTATGGTAACAGCTGCACAGTCTACTCTATCCCCTCCCTGCACTAATCATTGCTGACTGGAGCCTGGAGAGATAAGCAATTACTGGATACCGGTATGAAAGTTCAACGCTTTCACTGCCCCAGACCACCAGTAATATGGACAAAAGTGCCTTCTCTATCCTAAACTACTAGAGGAGGCTAACCCCTTAACTGTCCTAGACCACCACAAATGGTAAAGTTAACCCTATCTGTGCCCAAGACCACCAATGATGATGATATACACTGTCCTAGTGTGCCAAGGATTTAAACAGTAACACCTTCTCTACTTCCCATAAATGGTGACATTAACCCCTTCTGTACCCTAGACCACCAGGGATGTTGTAAATAATCCATTCTGTTCCCTAGACCACCAGGGATGGTGTAATGAACAATTTATCTATTCGAGAGGTGCTGAAATCAACTGCCTTTTATGCCCTTTACAACCAGGGATGGTGTAATGAATCTTTTATATGCCCTACACCAACAGAGGTACTGATATCAAGTCACTTCTCTGCACCAGACCACCAGGGATCCTGGCCTTGGACCACCAGGGATGATGTAAGGAACCCTTTATCTACTCTAGACCACTGGATGTGCTGATATCAACTAATTTCTCTGCTCTAGACCACCAGGTATAGTGTAATGAACCCTCTATCTGTGCAAGATGTGCTAAAATTAACTCCATTCTCTGCCCCAGACCACCAGGGATCGTGACTTTAGACCATCAGGGATGATGTTTGAATCTCATTTTGGACCATAGACCATCAGGGATAGTGTAATGAACCCTCTATCTATGCAAGAGGTGCTGAAATCAACTCCATTATCTGCCCCAAACAACCCTGGCCTTGGACCACCAGGGATGATGTAAGGAACCCTTTATCTACTCTAGACCACTGGATGTGCTGATATCAACTCCATTCTCTGCCCTAGACCACCAGGGATACTGGCCTTAGACCAACAGGGATGATGTGAGAATCACATTTGGACCATAGACCATCAGGGATAGTGGACTTAGGTAAGTCACCCATTCTGGTACCTAGACCAGCATGGATGGTGTAGTGAACCCTTTATCTGTCTGATAGGTGCTGAAATCTACTCTCTTCTATGCCCTATATAACCAGGGATGGTGTAATAAACCCTTTGTCTGCCCTAGACCACCAGAGGTACTGATATCAGCTCACTTCTCTGCCCCAGACCAAAAAGAATCCTGGCCTTAGACCACCAGGGATGGTTTATCTGCTCTAGACCACTAGATGTGCTGATATCAACTCATTTCTCTGCCCTAGACCACCAAGGATCCAGGCCTTAGACCACCAGGGATGATGTAAGTAACCTATTCTGGTCCCAGGACCACCAAGGATGGTGAAATGAACCCTTTACCTGTCTGAGAGGTGCTCTTTCGGGTTTTAGGAGCTTAATTTGCCCACAAAAAGTGTTAAAAACAACTGTAAACCGACAGTAAAACGACTGCCTTTGATTGCTATGTAAAATCACTTTACTTGAGTATTTCTGGTGAATACTGTAAGCGCCGACAAGGGATTGACGCTTCAGTTCTTTAGATGCGTTTTACGTGCTGACAACACTAAAGTATAGGAAACAGAGCCTGCTCTTCACAGCTACCTTCAGTGCTCCCATTTCCTGTTCAAGCTGTGGGTGGTTCTATAGCTTCAGGCTCCAACGTCCTGTTCAGGCTGTGGGTAGATCTACAGCTTCAGGCTCCCACGTTCTGTTTGGGCTGTGGGTGGTTCTACAGCTTCAGGCTCCCACTTCCTGTTCAGGCTGTGGGCGGTTCTACAGCTTCAGGCTCCCACTTCCTGTTCAGGCTGTGGGTAGTTCTACAGCTTCAGTCTCCCCCTTCCTGTTCAGGCTGTGGGTGGTTCTACAGCTTCAGGCTCCCACTTCCTGTTTAGGCTGTGGGTGGTTCTACAGCTTCAGGCTCCCACTTCCTGTTCAGGCTGTGGGTGGTTCTACAGCTTCAGGCTCCCACTTCCTGTTCAGGCTGTGGGCAGTTCTACAGCTTCAGGATCCCACTTTCTGTTTAAGCTGTGGGCAGTTCTACACCTTCAGGCTCTCACTTCCTGTTCTGGCTGTGGGCAGTTCTACACCTTCAGGCTCCCATTTCCTGTTCAGGCTGTGGGCAGTTCTACAGCTTCAAACTCCCACTTCCGGTTCAGGTTGTGTGCCGTTCTACAACAGTTTCTGGCATTTCATCTTTGCTCTTCCTATCTGGGCCTGTTAGAGAGTCATTGATGAAAGAGGGCTTTAATTAGCAAGGCACAACACTACAGGGCTCTAATGGATTAAAGTTTGTCACTAAGAAACATAAACAAGCTCCTGTGCTGTTGATAAGACACAGCAGGGACTGACATCACCATCCCGGACACTGCTAGTGTAGAGAGAGGTGGCTGGTAACCTAGAGAAGCTTGTGTACACACACAGGTGGTAAGAACTGCTCTAATTTTGAAATGAAGCAAAGTCAAAACAGCAATGTATTTGGTAATAGTCTTTACTTCCCTTTGCCTAAATGTTTAGGTATAGTTCAGGGTGGTATTGTTTTCGGACCCTCTTATTCTGTTACAGGTGGGTAATATCTGTTCCTATGTATTAGGATATGCTTTTAAGTTGATAAAATGAATATTTTATTGTTCTAGGTGGACGTTTGCCCCTTCCAGATGTGGTCTGCAGAGGAATGAATGTCTGAATTACATGAGGGATAAGATAGAGCAGGAATGTGGGACACGCCTGGAGTTACAGTGTCACTGTGATTTTGTCTCTTACATGAGAACATTGAGCAGTGGTTGTATCCTAGAGACACTAGACTACACACAGACAAAAGAGCGAACGTAGTATAACACCAAGGAGGAGGGGGCGCTGCAACCTGAGCACAAATAACATCGGCTAAGGGATTTCATTCTTCATGATGGTAATCAGGTATTGCCTTCAGCTCTTACATATTGCTAATAGCCTGATGCAATAATAGACGTCTGACCATATTTGGGGCTTATGCCTTAGAATTGCCAGGTATTTAAAGGGGTTTTGCCACAAAGTGAGTTCCTTACCTCTTATCTGTTCAGGGGAGAATATAAACAAAGCATGCTGAGTCATGAACAGCTGCAGTGGTGAGAGGGAGGGCGGTGAGCAGAGAGGAGGAAGCAGGGAGCGTCTCTAAAGTTTACTCAAATAATAACATTACAACAGTGGATTCTCTATACACCAGACAGACTCATGCACTTCACTTTCTCCCCAGCCCCTTGCAAGTTCCTTCATGTTCCCTGTCATCAGATAAGAAGTGCAAACACGGCCAGATCAGCTCCCTGTCAGCTCCTTGTCGTGTCTAATGTAAACTTTCAGGAAACTAAGGGGTACTGAGCAATGCTGTAGCTCCCATTTTGGAGGATCCCACGTCAACATTAGATCGTGGCAAAACCCCTTTAAGGATTCCAAATGGCTTATGGGAAGAGAACTGAACCCTCCAGCGCCATCTATCGGATGTAGCAATCCTCAAGTCACCTCTGACTCACTGAGTCTTGCAATGTGAAAGGGATGCAAGACAAGCCAGTTTTGGTTATCTGTGTAGAGCTGTTTCAGGGTGATTGCCCCTCAGCAGTGCAGAGTAGCAAGTACTGGATCGCAGGGTGAACGGGACGGGGAGGTGAGGTAGCGCATTAGGACGAACCACCTTGTGGGTGTGTGGGGATTTAAAGGGGTTGTCTCACTACATTGATTCATCTCACCTCAGTCCTGTTTTCGTGGTTTCGCTTTGAATTCAGGGGCGTGTTTACTGACTTCTACTAGACTGCAGTAGAAGCCAGGTCTGTAGCTATAGCAACCAGAGCTGGCAGCCTATCAGGAGAGATCAAACAGGTCTGTAGCTATAGCAACCAGTGCTGGCAGCCTATCAGGAGAGATCAAACAGGTCTGTAGCTATAGCGACCAGTGCTGGCAGCCTATCAGGAGAGATTGAGCATGTCTGTAGCTATAGCGACCAGTGCTGGCAGCCTATCAGGAGAGATTGAGCATGTCTGTAGCTATAGCGACCTGATGAGCTGATGCAGCCCATACAAGAGGGGATATCTAGGAATAGGTAGGACACTGGTAATGGACATATATTGCAAAGTTACTTGTTTTTGCAGGCTCTTTAACATAAAAAGCAGCAATCCTTGTAGTGAGACAACCCCTTTAATGCTTTTATACTCCACTGGTATTTAAATATTCCAAAAGTCTTATGGCAAACTTACTCTTCAGTGTCATCTATTGGATGCAGCAATCCTCAAGTCACAAGTCTTTAGCGGTCAGGAAGGAACAAGCTAGGACTGAACTATAGAGGAGCAGGGGAATCCCCGATTGGCTGGATATAATGGGATAGTGAGAATATCAGGCCCGGGGCTGCTTTTCAGTTAGAAAGGCAGAGAACAAGAGGCAGAAAGCAAGAGTCTTGTGCAGTATGTGCAGTCATGTTCAGCAGCCGTAGGATGGGCCCCAGGAGTCAACTCTATTTGTGGGCCCCAAAAATAATCTCCACTGGTAGGCCCAAGAAGCAACTCCAATTGTGGGTCTCAAGAAACAATAAATCAACTCCACTGGGGGGCTCCAAGAATCATATCCACTGGTGGGCCCCAAGAACCAACTCAACTGGTGGGCCCCAAGAATCAACTCCACTGGTGGGCCCCAAGAACCAACTATACTGGTGGGAGCAAGAATCATATCCACTGGTGGGCCCCAAGAATTATCTCCACTGGTGGGCCTCAAGAATCAATTCCACTGGTGGCCTCAAGAATCAATTCCACTGGTGGCCTCAAGAATCAATTCCACTGGTGGGTCCAAAAAATGATCTCCACTGGTGGGACCCAAGAATCACTTCCACTGGTGGGCCCTAAAAATCAACTCCACTGGTGGGCCCCAAGAATCAACTCCACTGGTGGGCCCCAAGAATCAACTCCACTGGTGGGCCCCAAGAATCACCTCCACTGGTGGGCCCCAAGAATCAGCTCCACTGGTGGCCCTAAGAATCACCTGCACTGGTGGGTCCAAAGAATCAACTCCACTGGTGGGCCCAAAGAATCAACTCCACTGGTGGGTTCTTAGAATCAACTCCACTGGTGGGTTCAAAGAATCCTCTCCACTGGTGGGCTCCAAGAATCAACTCCACTGGTGGACCCCAAGAATCAACTCCACTGGTGGGTTCTTAGAATCAACTCCACTGGTTTGCACCAAGAATCAGCTCCACTGGTGGGTCCCAAGAATCAACACCACTGGTGGGCCCCAAGAATCCTCTCCACTGGTGGGCCCCAAGAATCATCTCCACTGGTGGCCCCAAGAATAAACTTCATTGGTGGGCACCAAGAATCAACTCCATTGGTGGACCCCAAGAATCATCTCCACTGGTGGGCCCCAAGATTCATCTCCACTGGTGGGTCCCAAGAATCAGCTCCTATGGTGGGCCCAAAAATCAGCTTCACTGGTGGGACCCAGGAATAAACTCCACTGGTGGGCTCCAAGAATCAACTCCACTGGTGGCCTCAAGAATCAGCTCCACTGGTGGCCTCAGGAATCAACTCCACTGGTGGCTCCAAGAATCATTTCCACTGGTGGGTCCTAAGAATCACCTCCATTGATGACCCCAAGAATCAACAAATCAGCTCCACTGATGGGCCCCAAGTATAAGCTACACTGGTGGGCTCAAGGAATGAACTCTACTAATGGACCCCAGTCACCCCAGTCCGACACCGAGAAGGAATTTTTTTTGCTTGTCTTGGGGTATGCACTGCAATGCACCCCGAAATACGGCCTGTAACTCGGACAGCTATGATTAACCTTCCTCGACGCGTATTATGTGCAGGGTGAAACATGTGACATGTCATGACATGCGACATTATCTCGGGGATAATGGAAGTGAATGGGGACAGTCCCCCCGCATTTTGGAAGTAAGTGCTGGACAGCGCATACTTTCAAATCCCCCGGTGTATTGCGGCGCGCACAGGTATGCGCCACAAGATGCTGTGTGAATATACCCTTAGGACGCCAGCTCTATTTAGTAAGCATAGCCCTACATGTCGCAAGGCATTATGGGAAAGGAGCTGAGAAGCTCAAGCGCCTTCTTTGGAGGTAACACATCCTCAATTTGCTTTTGACCCACTGGGTCTTTGGAAAGCAAAAGGGATATTGGCCAAGCCAGCATCACCCATCTGCATACAGCCTTTTTCGGGTTTTTCCCAACTCGTCATACAGGCAAAGAAAATAATAAAAATAATAATAATAATCTTTATTTCTATAGCCCCCAACATTTTCCCCGAAAGCCTTTCCCAAATTCAAGGGAAAAACATAAAATCTTTTACCCCATTAAAAAAATTACAAATGAGACACAAGGTTTGAGGGCCCGCTCATGAGGGCTTAAATTTTATTGGGGGTGTAGGGGTTTGGAAACATCCGGTAAGAAAGTGCCAATTTTAAAAGGGTTCCGGGCCATTTTTTCCATAAAAAAGGGGGGGGTTTTAACATAAAAAAATGGATGAACCTTTGACCCCCGGGACTGAACACCCCTATATAAAGAAAATTTCCCTTTTTGGGGGCCCCAAGTGCGGGGAGTACAGTTTGTGTTTGATAGCAGTTAGGGATTTTTGGTGGGGCCAAAACCGAAAAGATGTATTTTCAGGGCCCCAAAAACCCCTTTGAGGGTTGTGAATGTGCCTGATTCCCCCCGGGAAGCATATTCCAGAAAATTTGGGTGCCGCACGTGTGAAATTTTGTAGGGGCATGGGAAAGGTTCGGATGTTTTAAAGGAATTTATTTTGATATAATCAGCAGACGGAGAGCAGGGGGTGGGGGGTGGTTTAAACAGAGGACTGGGGGACTAGGGAGGGGGATGTAGGGAGGAGGAAACGCTGTGGGAGTTTTTAGGGGTGAAGTGCTGATTTATACTGTACCCTGTACGGGATGGGCAACCAGTGCAGTGCCCGACACGGGGGAAAAGGGGCCAAAATCAGTATAGCGGCTGGAGAGTAAGACAAGCCGGGGCTGCTGTCATTCGGAAACAGTTTAAGGGAGAGGGGGGGAGTTTGGGGAGAGGGAGACCGATAAGAAAGGAGTTGCAGTTCAAGACGAGAAAGAATAAAGGCAGAAATGAGAGTTTGATCGTTTCCACATTTAAAGAAATGGACGGTTTTGGAGATATTCTTGGGGGTTCCCAGGTGACAGGAGCAAAAAGGGATTGGATTAGGGGGAGAAGGTCAAAACAAATCAAAAAAAAAACCCCAAAGACGGGGGGCCTTTGTGCCTGGGAAAAGGGTGGAAACCACATACAGAAACAGAAATAGCGGGGGGGGGGGGGGTTTTTGGTTAGTAGATGGGGGGAAAGACAAAAAGGGTTCATTCTTATTTGAGGGGTTTTAGTTTCAGATGGAGAGGGACTTTATGTCGGGAGACAGCGGCCGGGAAAAGTCAATGGTTTTTTTGTAGAAAGGCTGGAGTGATGTCAGGGAGGGGGTTTGTATAATTGGGTGTCATCCGCATAAAGATGGTACTGGAACCCCAAATTACTGAGGGTTTTTGCCCAAAAGGGGGGTTTTGGGGTACAATGAAAAGAGGAGAGGACCAAAAAAACTGATCCCTGAGGAACCCCAACAGAAAGAAAAGGAGGAGGGGGTGAAAACCCGCAAATGAAAACACTGAAGGAGCGGGGGTCAAAAAGAGGTGGGAAACGAAAACCGGGAAGAGCGGTTGTCCGGGAAACCCAAAAGGTGCTGAGCGAGGAAAAATTTTGGGTGACCCACAGTGAAAAATTGCTGCAAAAGAGACCAAGAGAACCAACAATGGTAGTTTACCCGAGATTTTGCTGTTGGAGGGTCTTTTTGAGCCCTTTAAAACAAAGGCAGTTTGGGCCTTTTGGGAGTTTAGGGTGGGGAAAACCTTTTTTGCAGGGGGTTTTAAAGAAAAAGTTAGCAAGAGATGGGGGTTTAAAGGCGAAAAGTAGCCCAAGCGTTCCGGGAGTTTAGAGTTGAAGGGCAGGTTAGAGACTGGTCGGTAGTTATCAGGGGGCGGGAAAGGGGTCCAGAGGGGGTTTTTTTAGTAAAGGGGTTATGATGCGTGTTTGAAGGAATAGGAAAAAGACCCCAGTGGAGAAGGGGAGGTTCCCAGATGGGCAGTAAGGTGAGAGGGGAAACAGCGGGAAAAATTTAAAACTGGACGAGGTGGGGAGGGAAGGGGGAGTAGAGCAGGTGGGGGACGAACAGGCCCAGGAAAAAGCCGGGACAATTTCTTCCTCTGTCGTGGGGTAAAAGCGGCAAAGAAAGATTAGGGGGGACTTTCTTTGGGGGGACGGGATGGGTATTATTTGGGACTGATTTTTGTTTAGCCGGTTATTTTAAATTTTTGTCTTTAAAGGGTGAGTGGCCCCGGGGTTCTTCAGCACAGAGGTAAAGTGCCCCGGAGCCTCCCGCTTTAGGCCTTGGGGGGGGAGTGGAAGGTGTCAAACAGCCCTTTTTTGGGTTTGTTTTTGAAAGTGGGGTGATGAGGGGGGTTTGAAATAAGACAATGCGGGTTTGGGGTAAAGGGGGGACCCAATGAGTGGTCAAAAGGGAAGATTTTTCTCCCTAGGGGGAGACCCGCCCCAATGTGTCGAGTTTGTATCACCCCAGAGTTTCCACTGAAAACCCCAGGATTTTCCTGGGCAGCGTTTATGAAAATTGGGGCCTTTCGACTTTTTGAAATCTTTTCTGCTCTGGCAGGGAATTCCATTAAACAATAATAAAGCACCAAAAGGGGTTTAAATTGAAAATTTGGGTGTTTAAACCCAAAATGTTTCCACTTGAAATTTTTGTCCCAAATTTCTGGGCACATTGAGCGAAGTCGCTGCGCTGCTCAGCTCGGGTGGCAGGGGATAAAATTTTTCAGCCACACTCATTGCTACAGGAAAAGGGGGCCCCTAATAAAAGCCGGCTGCAACATTACCCCCACCCCTTTTACCAGAAACAAAATTGAGAAAGTCACAGGAGATAAGGGGGAAAGGAGGATTAACTTTGGGGAAAAGGGCCGAGTGGCAGTGATCCCGGCCTTTTTTGTGGCCAAAGGGTTTTGGGTTGGGAAGCAGAAGAATTCACCAGAGGGGGAAGCTGGGAAGTTTTGTGTTGGTATCCCTCGCTCCAGCCCCTTGGGAAACTCTCCCCTTTTACTTCATATTTCCCGATTAAAAGAATAAGACCTTCTGACTTGCAAATTTCCCTCTCTATGATAAAACACTTAAATTATCTTTTGCCCCCTTTTTTTCCTCTTTGTTATTTTAATTTCCTTGCTTGAGGTTTTTTTAAATTTGCAAGCAATTTTTCTCCAGGAAAAAAAATGGAGAATAAACATGGGGTGTTTTTTGATTTCAGGGGGTTTATTCCCCCCATAAACACAATCTCTTACCACCCTCCCAAATTTTCCGGTTCCAAATCTGTTTGGGATAGACCAATTTAAAAGACCAAATAATGTCTTTCTTTTTTCCCTAGCCCATTAGAAAATTGATTTTTAAAAGGAATTTTTTTTTTTCCACAAAAGGGATTTCCCTGCCCGGTTTGTCCTGCTTTAGCTTTTCCCGTGTGTTTAGAAGGGGGAGTGAATGATTTTTTTGAACTGCAGATCATATGAAACCCGCAGGCCCGGGGGGGGGGGGGTTTGGGGGGGGGGGGGGGAAAAAAAAGTGGGGGGGGGGGTTTGGGGGGGGGGGGGGGGGGGGCCCCAAAAAAAAAAACAGGGGGGAAAACCGCAATGATTTTAAAATTTAAAAATTTTTAAAAAAAAACCCAAAAAATTTTTTTTTCACCATTTGTCATTATTAAAAAAATTTTTGGGGCCTTTTTGTTTTAGCTGTTTTTTTTAAATGTTTATTTTTTACAGCTTGTCCCCCAGGGGGTTACGAAAAGGGCTGAGAGCTTTAAAAGGGGTTTTACCACCCAAAGGCTTTTATGCCCGGTTTTTTCCTGCTTCAGCTTTTTAGTGTGTTCAGAAAAGGGGGTGTGTATGATTTGTTTAAACTGCAGGAAACATATGCCCATAGGTTACATCACCATGACCCTTTTCCCCACTGTGTTTTTCCACTAGTAAACCCAAAAAGGGTGTTTATTTTAAAGAGCTGTGAAACAAATTAAAAAGGGGTTTTTCCAAAAAAGTCCCTTTCTTTGGGGTCATTTAAATAGAAAGGCAATTTTTTCCAGAAGAAATTTAAAAAGGAGAAAAAACATTGGGGGGGGTTTATTCATTCAAGGATTGTTTGATTGCACAAGAATTTCGCTGAGTGGTTTATTTCCCCATAAAAAACAATTTTTACCACCATCGGGGTTTTCCGTTTTTTAGGTCTGTTGGTATAGACGATTAAAGGACCAATCCGGGCTTTTCTTTACCATAGTTCAAATTAAAAAAATTGATTTTAAAAAGGGGTTTTTTCCACAAAGGCATTTCATGCCGGTTTTTTCCCTTCAGCTTTCAGTGTTTTCTGGGAAGGGGGCCCTTTAAAGATTTGTGTGGGTTTCAGATCAATGGGCCCAGCAGGGTTATACACCATGACTTTCCCCCCAGAGGTTCCTCCCAGGGCAAATAAAAGTTGTTTATTTTAAAGACTGTTAGCAACCCTTTAAAAGGGGTTTTTCCATAAAGTGGCCCTTCTTTAGGGGTTTATTTTAAATAGGGAAGGGAATTTTTCTCCCAAAAAAAATGAAATGGAGGGAAAAAACATGGGATGTGGTTTTTATTGCCCCCAAAAATCGCTAATTTATCATCCCGAAAAAACAAATCTCTTACCACCATTTTAATTTTTTCCGGTTTTTCAGGTTTTGTTGGTAAAAACGCATTAAAGGACCACTCGGGCTTTCCCCTTTTTCCATTTTTCATTAGAAATTGATTTTAAAGGGGTTTTACCCCCCAAAGGGATTTCAGCAGGCTTGACATCAAACCCTGAATTTCCCCCCAGTTGGGTTCCTCTATCCAAAAATAAGGGGCCCTTTTTTTGTAAAAAAGTGTGAGCTTTTTTAGTTGGGTTTTTCCTGCTTTTTAGCTTTCAGTGTTTTTCAGAAGGGGGTGTGTATATTTGTTTGAAAAAGGGAGATCATATGACCCCAGGCTTGACCGTTTCCCCATGGGCTTTCCCCACAGGTATTCCCTCTTTCAAACAAAAGTCTGTTTTTTGTAAAGAAACTGTGACAACTTAAAGGGGTTTTACCACAAAGGGACCCTTATGCCTGGTTTGTCCTGCTTAGCTTTCAGTGGGGTTTTAGAAGGGGGGGTGTATGATTTGTTTGAACGCAGGGTCCCTATGGGCCCCGCAGGGGTTGACATCCCATGACTTTTTCCCCCCCAGGGTTTCTCCCTCTTTGTCAAACAAAAGTTTTGTTTTTTGTTTAAAAAGGGTGTGAGCAAAAATAAAGGTTTTTTCCACAAAAAAAAATTGATGTGGAAAGCTTGCAAAAATTTAAAAAATAAAAATTTTTCCCCCATTCATTATTATTTTAAAAATTTGGACGTTTTTATTGGGGCTGTTTTTTTTTTTTTAAGTCTTTCCCTTGGGTTTTCAGCTCGTCCCAGGGGGTACGACCAGGGCTGAGATCTCTTCATCCTGGTCAGACATCACCTCTCCCCCTCAGGCAGCCTTTCTTTTTGGGGGGTTTTAAACCCCAGGGGCGTCATTCCCACTCCCTTCCCCTGTATCCTTTGTAATCAGACACACTCACTGCTGAGCGCTTGTTTTAACTACGGTGCTGTCATTCTACTCCCGCGCCTGGCTCCTTAGTAATTAGTTTAAACAGTGCAAATTTAAAAAAAAAAAAAAAAAAGGAAAAACCCCAATGAGGTCCCGTTCAATTTATAAGAGAAAAAAAACCACAGGGTTTTGTTTCTGCAGGAAATTTTAACCTAGCACCCTTGTATTGGGGGTTTAAAAACCCTTTTTCCCCTGAGCTTCACTCCTATACATAAGCAGAGTTTCTGTGATTAGGAGAAAAAAAGGCCCGGTGATGGGCATCCTGCTAGGTCACAAATCGCAATTTTCCCCCAAAAAAATCAAACACGCCCCCTTTTTGAGCACACAAAAAGTTGAAGACTGGATCAGGAGGTATAAAAGAGATTTTTTGAAACCCCCCTTTTAAAAGTAGCTGAATGGCTGCACTTTTGCCTTTCAGTAAATTGGGGCATAGGATCAAAAACCCCGCAGAAACCGAACGTGGATTTTTTTTTCAATGCCAAAACCTTTATTAAAGGGGGTTTTTTTTTCTTTTTAAATTTTTTTGGGACTTTTTTGAATAATTGCTTTAAAGGGGTACAGAGGACCGGTGTAGAGGGGGGAATGGGATTCAACTGTTGCTCAGCAAGAGTGTGCATGATTACTAGGGTGGAAGAGACTGACAGTAGCTGCCTGAGGGGGAGAGGTGATGTCTGAGCAAATACGGCCAGGACTGAGGAGCTCTTGTCAATGGTCGTTATCCCCTGGAGACAAGCTGTACACTATAGATCACTAAGGGAGCAGCTAAAACAAAATGCTACATAATTTGTAATAATGATGAATGGTGAAAATATTTTTTTTTTTTAATTTGAAAGCTTCTAACATCAATTTTACTTTGTGCCAAAACCCCTTTTTAAATACACTGTATTACAATTAACTTTGTTTATCGGGCACTGAAAACAGGATTTCTGGCTGTTGCAACAATCTCGTTTAGGTCACATGTCCTGCCCTCTGATTGACTAAGTTCGCTGGTTCTCAGGTCTGTTGCATTTTTACACCTTATAGGAGCCCTCCAGTCTTTTTTTTTCTCTCAGTTTATTAGACATTATTTGGAGGTACACTGTAGTACCGGTAACTATAAATACCTGCAGCTCAATACAGAATGAATGGTTGGTCCCATGACCTGCACTCTGATTGGATGATCAAGTTCTCTGGTTCGCCGATCTGTTGGTATGCATTTAAGGAGCCATGATTAAGAACCTTGTTCGAAACGCGTAGGCTGAGCTATCTTCTCCTAACATGCCTTGCTTGCTAGCTGCTAGTCTGTCTGTATGTATAGCCTTGCCAAATTGTATGGTTTTTAAAGAAAGTCCAAATAAAACTTATGTTGGCTTTTTGCTTCAATCGCTTTTAATGGAGTGCATTGTCAGCGGCGCGTATTTGCCGCTAACAATTGACATGTCAATTCTCCCCCCACGCGTACAATATGATCTTATTGTATGCGCGGGGGACGAGGCATAATCCATAGTTCTCTATGAGAGCTATGAATTACCGTAATTGGGAGCCATTTTCGCCGCGTAAAAAAGCGCAATACGCGGCAATTACGCTATAAATAAAACCGTGTGAAACATCCCCCAATACTTTTTATATAAACCCAAAAGTTAAATATTGTATCACACAAATCAACGTACAAGGGTGATCCACTATAGACAAATCCCAGGCGGGATATTACACTCCCCAACCTACGTCCTTCTTTAGTTGTCCACAAAATCCATTGATGTCCAGCAAAATACATTTTTTCTCATACCGACATGGGTAGATCATTTCAAGTGGCAAATAAAGCCAAAAGACTATGTCGCCTCTGGTGTTTCCACTACCTTCTCCCTATATATACGAACCTTTGCGGGATAGCCGCCCCAATATGGGCAACCACGCATACTAAACCTACAATGCCCTGACAAATAGATGCTGGACAACAAGATACTGTATGTAAAACCCAAAGGAATTTGAACTGCCAGATAGCAGAGTCTTCAGTAGGCTAACGAAAATAAAAGAGAGGACCATCACGGATATTAAATCTATCCCCTTGGGATGTATGACCCTACATGTATAACCCAACATCCCAGGGGATAGATTCCTCTTTTTTTGTTTTTGAAATGCCCATGCAGCCAATCCCTGGCCTCAGTTATCTTTTGGAGAACGTCATTAAACATTTATGTGGTCCAAAGCAACAAATGTATCACAGTTATGTACTGCATTAAGCGATAATACACTGAGTGGCCAGAGACACCCATCTAGTAGCATGTTGGACTTTCTTTGGCCCTCAGAACTGCAGCAATTCCTCAAAGTGACCAGGATTCTGGAGAAGGGTCTGGATATATTTCTAGATGTAATAATATAACAAGTTATAGTGACCGGGATTCTGTAGATGGGTCTGGATACATTTCTAGATGTAATAATAGAACAAGTTATAGTGACCAGGATTCTGGAAAAGGGTCTGGATACATTTCTAGATGTAATAATATAACAAGTTATAGTGACCAGGATTCTGGAGAAGGGTCTGGATACATTTCTAGATGTTATAATATAACAGGTTATAGTGACCAGGATTCTGGAGAAGGGTCTGGATACATTTCTAGATATAATAATATAACAAGTTATAGTGACCCGGATTCTGGAGAAGGGTCTGGATAAATTTCTAGATGCAATACTATAACAAGTTGTAGTGACTGGGATTCTGGAGAAGGGTCTGGATACATTTCTAGATGTTATAATAGAACAAGTTATAGTGACCAGGATTCTGGAGAAGGGTCTGGATACATTTCTAGATGTTATAATAGAACAAGTTATAGTGACCGGGATTCTGGAGAAGGGTCTGGATACATTTCTAGATGTTATAATAGAACAAGTTATAGTGACCAGGATTCTGGAGAAGGGTCTGGATACATTTCTAGATGTAATAATATAACAGGTTATATTGACCAGGATTCTGGAGAAGGGTCTGGATGCATTTCTAGATGTAATAATATAACAAGTTATAGTGACCGGGATTCTGGAGAAGGGTCTGGATACATTTCTAGATGTAATAATAGAACAAGTTATAGTGATCGGGATTCTGGAGAAGGGTCTGAATACATTTCTAGATGCAATACTATAACAAGTTATAGTGACCGGGATTCTGGAGAAGGGTCTGGATAGATTTCTAGATGCAATACTATAACACGGTGTAGTGACTGGGATTCTGGAGAAGGGTCTGGATACATTTCTAGATGTTATAATAGAACAAGTTATAGTGACCGGGATACTGGAGAAGGGTCTGGATACATTTCTAGATGTTATAATAGAACAAGTTATAGTGACCGGGATTCTGGAGAAGGGTCTGGATACATTTCTAGATGTAATAATATAACAAGTTATAGTTACCGGGATTCTGTAGAAGGGTCTGGAGACAATTCTAGATGTAATAATATATATCTGTACATTATTGTACACCAGTACAATAATAAAAAGTAATTTCTGATAATTATCAAACTATATAAAATGTAATTATTTAAATGTAATAAAAAGTCTGCCCGTCTCTGACTACGAACCTCTGCGGCCCGTCCTGACCTTCTGCCTGTCCCCGACTACGCCTCTGGATTACGTCTTTGCACCACGCTGTACCCCAGCCGCCATCGCAAGCAAGTCACGTCAGGGGTAACGACCTGGTAGCCTCCCGCCGCAGCAAGTCCATCCCGCTTTGCGGCGGGCTCTGGTGAATACCGGGACCTACTTAGACTCCGCTCCCTGGCGTGGCTTAACTTTCATCGCTTGCGGTGGTCCAGCGAATCCACCGAACCCTTACAAGGTGATGTCTGAGCATATACGGCCAGGACTGAGTAGCTCTTGTCAATGGTCGTATCCCCTGGAGACAAGCTGTACACTATGGGTCACTAAGGGAGCAGCTAAAACAAAATGCTACAAAATTTTAATAATAATGTATGGTGAAAATATTTGTTATTTAATTTTCAAGCTTCTCATGTCAATTTTACTTCATGGCAAAAGCCCATTAAATACACTGTAGAACAAGTAACTATGTTTATCTGCAGCTGAAAACAGGATTTCTGGCTGATGCAACAGTCTCTGTTAGGTCACATGTCCTGCCCTCTGATTGACTAAGTTCGCTGGTTCTCTGGTCTGTTGCATTTTTACACCTTATAGGAGCCGTCCAGTCTTTTTTTTTCTCTCAGTTTATTAGACATTATTTGGAGGTACACTGTAGTACCGGTAACTTTACATACCTGCAGCTCAATACAGAATTTCTGGTTGGTCCCATGACCTGCACTCTGATTTGCTGATCAAGTTCTCTGGGTTTTCAGT
>JAODAL010024348.1:0-60727 GCA_025379985.1 Phyllomedusa bahiana | reverse complement strand
GGAAAGGGGGGGTCAGACGGGTTTTAATGGCATACTGGGGTCTAGGACATTTCTAGAAAGCCGTTCAACTAAAATGGTGGTTAAAAAGACCCCCTTTTCCCCCCGGCTTTTTTTAATTTGTGGGTCAAAAGGGTTTTAGGGTCAGCTGCGGCCAGGACAGGGTTTTTGTCAATGCCCCTTTTAAACAAAAGGGGGTTGAAAGACCCCCTTTTCCGGCATTTTTTTATCGGGGGGGCCAGACAGGTTTAATGCATCCTGCGGTCCGGGACAGTTCTAGTCAATGTCCAGTTCAACTAAAATGGGGTTCAAAGAACTTTCTTCCGGCATTTTTTTTAATCGGGGTCATGCAGGTTTTGGGGTCAGTGCTTCCCGGGACAGAGTTTCAATGCCCATTTTAAGAAAAATGATGCTTCAATAATTTTCCCTTCTGGCATTTTTTTAATTTGGATGCGGTTTAAAGGGGCATGTTTTGGGGACAAGACGGGGTAGTGAATGGGGGTGTGACTTTTTTTTTTGGCTTTTATAGCCTAAGTGTTGTGCCTAAAATGTACGGTATCCATTTGACTGTTTGGGTGTTAATTCCCCCTTCCCGCCCGTTTGGGGGTAAAAATGAGGTGTTGTTGCTCTCCCCTGATTTAAAAAGGTCATGCTTAATCGATGCTCACTTCGAAAAAAAACCTTAACGTGGGGCCCACTATCGATTTCGCCTGATGTCGAAGCCAACAATAAGCTCAAAACTAATGATCAGGGGTCAGCCTCCCTTTAAACCTCCACCGTCGCCCGGGGACCCCCCCAGAAACCCCCCGAGACCCCCCATCCCCCCTTTTCCTTCCGCCGTTTGACGACCTCACGCCCACAGGGCCCGCCTACACCCCCTTCTGCTTCCAGGTTTGGGAGCAGAAAAAACACCTTTTTAAAAAAACCCCAAACCATCCCAAAGCCAAAAGCCTGAAGTCGGCATTGCCAGGGTTTTTTGGGCCCTTGGGAAATGTTGCCTTTCTGTCTGGTGGACACAGATGGGTTCCGCCACGTCATGGCCCTTGCCTGCCCCCAATACCAGATGCCGAGCAGGCATTTCTTGCCAGAAAAGCCGTCCCTGGCCCTGGCCAGCCACGTGTCATTTAAAATTTCAAGCGCGTTGTCTGCATCAGTGGCGGAAAAGTCCATCTGCCCCACCGACACATGGACTAGTAAGCACGGCCAAGGCCGCTATATTCTGTGACAGCTCACTGGGTGAGCTGGGTTGATGTCTCTGGGGTTGTCGGTGGCTCTCGGGCTCGGCGCACGCTTTCAAACCAAGGGATGGTGCAGGGTTTTTTCCCCCCCCAAGGTCCTCGGGTGGCATCACTTGCCCAGAGAAACCAGGCCATGTGAAATTAATCTGTCTTGAAGACCGCCACAACACAGTTCAGGAGCTGTGAGGGGCTCTCCGCAACGAGACCGAGCGCTGGCTGGGTGCCAAGAACCTTGTGCCAGGCAAGGTAGTGGCATAACGGTCGAAATCTGCTGGCCGCCCTTAAGATCGGTAGGCTGGAGCACATCCCCTTGCCTGGCACATGTCAGGGAACCTTGTCGTCCGGGAAATTTTTCTAAAAAGCAACCCGGGTCTGGACTGCCTGCTGAGGAAGGCCCCGAAGTCTAAGTTGCACTTCCGCCGTTTCGCACCCTGCTTCGTCCCGACTGGCTGCGTTGCAGCGTCAGCTTTTGCCCCCCCAAACCCTCTCACTGTTGACGTGGCAAACCCCTGCTGAATCCACCCTCCACATGCTTCAGCGATTGTGGCAGCACGCAATGCCATTAAAGTAGTACGAAGTGACACATGGCCTGACAAGCAGCGGTAAGGACCCGGGGTGTTGAGCCACCGAGAGTGGAGGCAGGGAAAGAGCTCTGCACCATCCTTTCCAGTTTTGAAGAAGCCACCAAAAGGTCCCGTGCGGACAATGCCCTTGTCAGCATGAGCATTGTGGGTGATCTTAGTTCTGGAACGATCGTTGGACACTCTGAAACAACAGGTCCCGCCAGCGCGGAGGAGGAGACGGGCACAGATGCGGACCACGAGCCTTTCTCCTCCGTCAAATCCCCAAGGCCCGACAGTTTCACAATTTCATCGGTCTTCATTAGGCAGTGTTCGGGGTCCAAGCTATTCAAGGTGGCACATCAGCTCTCAGGGTGCATACATCTCAGGCAAGTCAGGGCTGTGTTGAAGCTGTGCCGAGGCAGCGGAGGAGGAGGAGGAGGAGGTATTCCTAGACACCGACGTTACCCCACGGGCCCCCGCCTTGGAAGAGGTTTGGGGCGAATTTGAGGCGGGGGAGGAAGATGAGGAAGATCAGTTTGCTAGTGCCCCTCGACCCAGAGGCTTGGGAAATCAAGGCTCCATCTCTCACATGAGTGCTTTGGATGCTCCATTTCCTCCAACATGATTCCCGCATTACGGCCATCAAAATACCAACAAGTTACTGGTGGCCACCCTCCTGGATCCCCCGGTACAAAACAAAACTCAGCACTTTCCTTCCCCCCACGCCAAAGTAGAGAGTTAAAATGCAGGAAATGGGAGACCTTGCTGATTGATCAACTGAGACATCTGTTGCTCTGCTTCACGTTCCCCCAAATGTCACTCATAGGAACAACATCAGCGACGAGACAGCAGTAGATTGCCAATAGCCGTAGCGGCAGCAGCAGCAGACAAGGTGCAGAACCTAATGGTGACCTCCTGGCATTCTTTGTTTACCACCTCACCAACGCATGCAAATGCAGGGCACCACATCCAACACACAGAGACCAAGCTTAAGATTCATGGTGGAGCGACTATCTGCGACTCAACACCGATGTTTTTGTATGTGTTCTGGACCCAATAGAAGACTTCTGGGTATCCAAACTGGACGAATGGCCCAGCTGGCTCGCCGACGCCATAGAGGTTTGTCCTGCCTCCAGCAGGCCGCCAGCCTCATATCGACGGACCTTCATCACAACTGGAGGAGTCATTACAGACAAACGCATCCGGCTTTCCACAGATAATTTTGGTAGTTTGAACATTCATCAAGATGAATCAGGCATGGATTTCTGATGATGTTTGTGGCCCCAATTGCCTGAGGGTCACCGATTAAGTTTGCCGGTCTACTTCACATTCCTCTTCAAACAGAAATGGTCCCTCTTGAAAAAAATGTTTTTTTAAAATTATCATTGTCTTACTACTGCTATTCTTTATTCTCTTTTCCAACATTATTTCTGCTGGTTTTGCTGTGAGGAGACGTAAAAGACAGCAAGGTTTCATGACAAGCACCGTATTCCATTTCTTCACTATATTTTAGAAGATTTCCATTGTCAATGGTTTTGAGGTCATGTTGCTGTGAGATACAGCTATAATTATGGGTCCTTTGGAAACAGAAATGTGGCTTTTAAGTGGCATTTCTCCTTCACAATTTTTAATAGTGGCTGATAAGGCATATTTATAATTTTTTTTTGGGTCATTTAGCAGTGCAGATACATTCAATAATCATGGTCCTTGGAACATATGGAAATATGCTTTCTAAGTGGCATTTCTCCCTCAACAATTTTTAACAGTGGCTGAGAAGTCGTTTTTAAAAATTTTTTTGTGTCATGCTCTTTGAAATGCAGCCAATACTAAAAAGGTCCTATTATAAAAATAATGTTGTTTCTAACAACATTTGGTTCTTCACACAATTGTCCCAAAGTGGCTTAAAGGTCATGCTTTGAATTTTTTGGGGGCACTTTGCTTTGAAATGCAGCTATACGTACTAGGACCTATTATAAAAAAAAAAGATGTTGTTCTAACCAGACATTTGTTCTTCACAATTGTCAAGAGTGCTCAAGGTGATTGGGTGCTTCCAGAAACAGAATAGGTAGGACACTAGTTAAATAGACACATATTGCAAAAATACTTAGTTTTTGCAAGATTTTAACCATACTATCAATCCCTGTATTGAGACAACCCCATTTAATACAATTAAAAAAGAAGAAACAAGACATGGTGGATTCCATCCTATTTTTTTATTTTAAAAATGTGTTTTCTAGAATTAAACTACTAAAAAACTTGCATGTCAAAATAGCTTATAAAAAAAATTCCTCTGAATGTAGCAAGGGAGTTCAGGAATACTTGACCAGATGTAGGTTATTCAAGGACATGGAGTATGAAGCAACGGACAGAGAACAAAGTTACAGAGACATTATCCGCCTCGCAGCACGTATGAGTAAATAAGAAAAAGAAGCCAAGAAAAAGGGCACCTGGGTGTAACAGGACGTTAACCACACCATATTTCCAAGTGGAGCTCATTGCCGCACTCAAACGGAGGGCAAGCGCTACCCAGGACATGAGACAGTATAAACGTCCAGCTGAAACTAAGAAGGTGGTTGAAAGACACCTTGACCTGGCACTTTTGTAATCTGTGGGTCAGACAAGATTAATGTGTCATTCTGCCGGTAACAGGACAGATAATAGTCAAAGTTCCAGTTCAACTAAAATGGTAGTTGAAAGACACCTTTTTCCGCACTCCTTTTAATCTGGTGTCATGCAGGTTTGGGGCTCATGCGTGTGGCCCAGACAGGTATAGTCAATGTCCAGTGAAACTAAAAATGGTGGGTTGAAAGACTCCTTTTTCCGGCACTTTTTTTAATCTGGGTCATGCAGGTTTGGGGCTCCATGCTGTGGGCCCAGGACATAAAGTCAATGATCCAGTGATACTAAAATGTGTTGAAAGACTTCCTTTTTCCCCGGCACTTTTTGAATCTGGTGTCATGCAGGTTTGGCGGGGCTCATGCTTGTGCCCAGGACATGTATAGTCCAATGTCCAGTTTAAAACTACATGGTGGTTGAAAGACTCCTTTTTCCGGCACTTTTTTAAATCTGGTTCATGCACTTTATTGGGGGCACATGCTGCGTTCCAGGACAGGGGATATTCAATGTCCTGTTCAGTAAAATTGGTTCAAATCATACTGCCCTTCTGGCACTTTTTAATTTGTGGGTGATGCAGGTTTAAGGTCAGATGCTGTGGTAACAAGGACCAGGATAGTGAATGGTGTGTGATTTTTTTCTGTGGCTTTTATAACCAACAAGTGTGGTAGCCTAAAGATTTACAACTATCCAATTGAACTGTTGTGGATGTTAATCTCCAGCTTCTCCAGCCCTGTTTTGGGTGTAAGGATGAAGGTGTTGTTTGCTCACTCTCCCCATAGACTTAAAAATGGCCATCGCTCTTAATCGACCACCCACTATCGACTACTTGTCGAGGATGGTCGACTATCACCATCGACCGATGTCGATGGCCATCACCTCACTTCAACACAACTCGTGAGAACTTGTACAATCTATTAGGGTGTATGGGGAAACATAACGTTAAGAAGTGCCAAGTTTACACATGTCCCAGCCTTGTGTCATAAATAGAGTGGTGGGTGTTTTACATGAAAAAATGGATGAACCTTTCCACCCTGACAGTACATCTCTATACAGATAAGTTGCCGTGTGAGTGCCCTAGTGGTATGGGAGTGACACAGGTTGTGATAGCATTAGGATCCTTTGGTGGGGCCAGGGCTGAGAAGATGTGTTCTCTGGGTATAGGCCCTCTTAAAACTGTGAGGGCGTGAGTGTGCCTATCGCCCGCGGTTAGCATATTCCAGAGAATTAGTGCCCGCACATTTGTGTGAAATTCGATTGGAGACGGACATGGAGGTTCGTGATTTGATGAGTGTTAACCGATATCAGCAGCAGCGAGCGGCAGAGAGCGGGGTCGGGTTGTTGAGGACAGAGACATGGAGGATATGTAAGGGTATGTGGCAGCGTTTTGAAGCTTTATGAGTGATATGCTGTAGTTTTTTAATAACTTATCCTGTAGTGAATGGTGCAGCCATTGCAGTGACGTTGTACTCGGGTAGATGTCGTCAAGTAAAGCTGCTGCAAAAACCAGAATCACGAGAGAGAGAATTATTTTAGGCATTTTTTATTACATTTTACCTGCAAAGTCACAATTTCCATAACACTGGGAAATACACTGCCTTACCAATTTGGGAACAAGTCCATATGTATGATGGTCATGTCTTTGGAGGCTTCTAAAAGGTTTATTGCAACATTTTGTGCCCTTAAAAATTATTTCAGGACCATATGGAAAAAGCTCAAGGGGCAAGGACCCTCCAGAGTAATAGTTTTCAGAAATAATAACCTGTTCCAACGGCCACACTAGAGAGGCAGAGGAAGGATTAATAGGTAAATAAGGTGGCGTCAAAAATTGGATATAGGAAAGAGGGATTTGGGGTTTTTGGGAGAACTGGGCTTGACCTTCATCTTGGCTACAGAATCTATGCTAGGGACGGGCACCCAATCCTAAAATGGGAGGGTTGCATCTGTATTGGGGGACAAATGGCCAGGAAGTTGGAGGAATATTTAAACTAGGGCCTGGGGGGGGGGGGGAGGGAAAATACACATATATCAGCGTGTGCAATCTAGGTGCCCGCACCTCTGCAGTTCCAAGCGTACCCCCCCCCTGTTTTATTGGGCATTCTTAGGCGCTTGATACCACGAATGCTAGTCCGGTTGTTTGAGACGCCCCATCGAGCACCCAGACCTAACCACGCAAAAGTAACTACACCTCCAACCCCCGCATCCCCAACGTCACCCATCGAATCCATCACCACCCCAGCCTTTGTCCCTACTTTTTATGTCCGTGCAATACACCCAACAAAATAACTGAACTAGAAAAATCAAATGTTAGCAGAATAACCGAAAGCAACAGAGTGGGGAAAACCTGTATACAGATGGCTGGCGCACGAGCCTACATACAGGTTGCACTCACATGGGAGAATCGACAAGATAGGTTCCCGACCAAAATAGAAGTGAACCTAAACACCGGAACGGGGAGGATGTCTGACGTCAATTTAAAATCCTGTCAGGTAAGCCAACACTGTGCGGTTGCGGGAGTCCCAGTTGGTGTGGCTGGATGATATAGGTACAACAGTTAATGTAAACAGGGGAGATCATTTTGGGTAAATATATATACATGGGGGGTAATAACAGTAATATAATCCTAATTGGGTCGGTTTGGCTATAGGAGCCCCCTACATATAACAGAAAACAATAGAAGATATGCTCCTCTAGGGCCGCAAATAGATAAGCATCTAATCAGAATGAGTTGTTTATTATGTTCGACATTTAACTACCACCCCAAGACATAAATTTGGGAATCTGAAACTCGTGTCAGCATCTCACCAAAGGAAACTAGGTTTTTGGTCCTTATAACTAAAGATATTACCTTTTTCTTTCTCAGGAAATGGTCAGGAACCGATCTAGAGGAAAGGTCCCTTCAAACTTAAATATTGAACTAAAGACCTGGACCACATGCAGTAACAAAGGTTCAGGTTGAAGGGCACCTAGGGAAAGTGGATCATAATATGTAATAAAATTGTATAATAAACTTCCATTGATCCTTCATAAACGAGATTTTTTTTGTCATGTGGACCACAAAAAGAACACTGGAATTTTAGAAGCTAAACGACTTTGAATTTTATTCCCAGCTGCTTAGAGAGAGAGAGGCCCTAAACCCGAATTGACTGGGACAAGGTGTTTAAAAATTAGCAGAACAAAAAAATAAATATGGGAGATCTTTTAAAAACAAATCTTAGGGACGCCGCCCACGTGTAAAGAGGTACACATTTCTATTTTTTTTTAAAAAAAATAATTAGAAATAAGAAAAACCCAATGTGGATGCAACAGAGATGTAAAAGGAGGGCAATAAAAAACAAAAAGAAAATCGTTTTCAATTCAGCTACTGAAAACAGGAGGGAAGTGAAGAGGCAACAAAAAAACTATAAGGAAAAAAAAATAAAATAATGTTTAAAAAATGAATAATGCAGCAAAACTTGGAGATAGAAATTCAATAAATCGTCATAGAAAGTAAAAGTATCCCCAAAATATTTATTAAAAACAAAAAAGCACTACCCCCTCAACACTCCCAACTCCCCATAATTCCCAATTTCCCAAACCCCCCCACCCATCTTGCGCCATCCATACTTCTGATTCTAAGCTTGCGCCCTCCCCCCACAACGACCCAATTCTACACCCCTAGGACTGCGAGGTTGAAACAGACGCCAGTCGCAGCGTAGACCGCCCAACCTATTCAACAATAACTTCACCACTGTAATTACCACGGGGAATACCTTCCCGTTTAATGAGCAAAGGATGTGTAGTAAAAATCCAACTTAAATGTTTCTTCTGTCCTTAACCCACTAAGAAGTGCATGCTCCTCCCTTAGAAATCTTTAAAAAAGACAAATCCCCAGGTCCGAATGGCATAGTAAACCTACGTGTCCTAAGGAAGTAAGTAAGGTGAGTAGATAGCCCCAATTCTTAATATTTATGGGACTGTAAAAATTAATTGGGTAATGTCCAAAAGGATTGGCGCATAGCAAAAAGTGGTGCCAAATATTCATAAAGGGGTCAAAAAGGTGATCCAGGAAACTATAGGACCGGTAAGCGTAACTCTCTGTTGTGGGTGAAAATGTTTGAAAGGTTTTTCTTAGATATTCTATCCTCGGACTATCTCACTGAAAAAATCAATTAAAATAGCTGTTCCAGCATGGGTTTATAGAAGGATCGTCCTGTTAGACTAATCTCATCAGCTTCTATGAGGGAAGCCAGTTTCTGAGACTTGGAATCTGGGGTGAGGCACTGGTGTGTCATATATTTGGATTTTTTTCGTAAAGCAAATTGGTAACTGTTCACATAAAAGGTTGGTAAGTAAAATGATAATGCTTGGACCGGAGGAAAACTGTCAAGTGGGTAAGCAAATGGCTCACTGATGAGAAAAAAAAGGTGGGGTAATTAACGGTGCATACACTAGTGGAAACTTGGAATCCCTGTTAGACTAGTGGGGTACCACATGGCTTCAATATGGGCCCTATTCCTCTTTTTAATATTTTCTAAATATGATACTTTACACAGAGATTGTACAGTATAATATTGATCTTTGCAGATGATACAAGCTCTGTAAAGGAATCCACAACAATAGATGAATAATGTGTTAGTTACAAGGGGGAATCTGTATAGTTGGAGATGGCCTGGGCAAGGAAGTGGCAGAATAGGTTTAAACACTGATAAATGCAGGGTTATGTCACATGGTGGGAGGAAAAATCCATTGCCATATGTACATGTAAAATGGAAAAACAACTGTGAAAAAGTGAAAATGGCGAAAAGGACTTGGAATGCCTGGTGACAGTAAACAAAACTGTATCAGCCAGTGTCATTGCAGACACTGCCAAGCAATAGGATCATGGGTTGGTATTAAAAGGGGCATAAGAATGCCACATGATGGGAACATTTATTCTCTGTGTCCACTATACAATCACTGGTTAGACCACACATGGAATAGTTGTGTACAAGTTTTTTGGGCACCTGTGCACAGAGCAAGACGATTGTATAGCTAGAAACAGGTACAAAGGGGCGCAACACAAATGAGAAAAGGATCTGGGTTGACTGCAAAACCCAGAAAAGAATTTAGCAAGGATAGGGTTATTTAGTTTTTAGAAGGAAAAGATGGTATGTCGGGTGGGACATAATAAATATGTTTAAATATATGAAAGTGCCAATATAGAGAACTCTCTCAGGATCTATATATACCCAGGACTGTATCAGAAACAATATGTGGGCATCCTACTATCGTCTTGAGGAAAGAAAATTTCTACAACAACATAGAAAGGGATTCTTTAACTAGTTAGAGGCGTGAGACTGTGGAACTCTGCATGCCATAGGAAAATTGTCATGTGAATTCACTAACAGAATTCGTAAGTAATGGGCTGGAATGCATATACTGGAGCGTGGATAATATAACAAGTAATATGACTTAGATTCTGGAGAAGGTTCTGGATACAATTTCTAAGATGTATAATATAACAAGTAATGTGACTAGGATTCTGGAGAAGGGTCCCTGGATTACATTTCAATGTAATAAAACGAAGTTATAGGACCGATGACATCCGGGAGAAGGGTCTGGATGATTACTAGATGTAATATAGACACGTTATAGTGACTAGATACTTGAGAGGGGTTGTTGATCCAGGGGATTTATGCGAATTGCCAGATTGGAGTCGGATAGGAAATTTTTTCTCCAAACATGAGGACAATTGCTTCTACCTCATGGGGGTTTTTGCCTTCCCCTGGATCAACACTTTAATACTTTAGCAACACTTTAGCAACACTTTAGCACAATAGGGTGAACTGGATGGACGTATGTCTTTTTTCGGCCTGACAAACTATGTAACTATGTAATTTGAGTTAATCAGAGAAACACCTGTGGATGTTGTAAGGGATCAGCTCGGTGTTAGGATAATACAGGACCAGTCCTTTAGCTCTGTTTAAACGTTCAGGCGTTTATTTCAGCCTTAAACAAACAGCAACATAAACGTGGACTTAACTTCAGCCAAAATGCAGAGAAAATATAACAGGTTCACACAATCCATGCGGGACACTTACAGTCCTGTGTCCAGATCAGGCCAACAGCCTTCCTTGTCTCCAACTGAGACTGGCGTGTAGTCTGTTCTTGGGAACTTCTGCTTCGCACACCAGCACTCTCCCAGCATCACAGACAATCAACTCACTTCACCCACCTGAGCTCCCGGCGTACCGACAGCAGCCAAACTCTGGCCAGGACCTGAAGATGTGAGAGCAGTCACCCACCTAACTCTATGACTTATCCTGTGAAAACCAGACCCAGATACTTGCTCTGAAGCATACTTACAAAAAAACATGTGTCAGAAACTCCCCACTTGACAACTGAAATTACAGGTTTTCACATCCCCAACGCCAGGGTCCTTGGTTGACACATATCTCTGGCCCAAACCACAATCCCCTCTGTCCTCTTACATACCCCCCCCTGCCCAAGGCCATGGTTCTGGGCACCTTTAATAATCATGCAGTGCACCCTTGACAGGGAAATTTGCATTCCCCTGTAGCTTCCGGGCCTATTTTTCTACCAAGAAGTTAAATTTCTAGGGCCATAAACCAACGGGTGCCCCGAGCATTCTTCCCTTTCTTCTCTCTTAGCCATCTGAGGGGGGCATGTTTCTGACACCAACCAAAACCTGTGCCCCCAGTAGGTAGTAACGCAGGGAATCCAGGGCCCACTTGGCTAGGCACTCTTTCTCGATTATCGAGTAATTATTCTCTGCCGGGGAAAACTTCCTACTCATATAGCTTACCAGGTGCTCTTCTCCATTTACTACCTGAGACAACACAGCCCCTAATCCCGCATCCGACGCATCTGTCTGAACCACAAATTCTCTGGAAAAATGCAGGGCAACCAACACGGGCTGCCAACAGAGGGCTGACTTTAGTTTTTGAAAGGCCCCTTCGGCATCTGGGGACCATTTAATCGTGGCTGACTTGGCTCCTTTTGTCAGGTCGGTGGGGGCACCGCTATTGTCGGAAATTGGGAATGAACCGCTATAGTACCCCAATTTCCCCACTAACGCCCTGACCTGTTTTTTGTTCTGGGGATGGGGACAGCTTTGGATCGCTTCCATTTTATTGAGTTGAGGTTTGATCACTCCTCGCCCCACGATGTACTCTAAGTACCGGGCTTCTTCCATTCCTATGGCTGACTTGCTGGGGTTAACCGTGAAACCCACCTTCCTTAACGCCTCCAGGACAGCCTGAACCTTAGACAGATGACTTTCCCAGTCCTGACTAAAAATGACTATGTCATCCAGATAGGCTGCCGAATATTTCCTGTTAGGATGCAACACCCTGTCCATGGCACTCTGGAACGTGGCCGGGGCTCCCTGTAAGCCAAAAGGCATCCGGACATACTGAAAAGACCCTTCAGGCATGGAGAACGCGGTCTTCTACCTAGCCTCCTTTGATAATGGAATCTGCCAATACCCTTTGGTAAGATCCAGGGTCGTGTTATACCGAGCTGGACCCAGTCTCTCTCTCAATTCATCTACCCTGGGCATGGGATAGGCATATACCTTAGACACCTCGTTTAGTTTACGATAATCATTACAAAATCGCCATTCCCCATTGGGCTTCGGGACGAGGACTATGGGACTAGACCACCCACTTTTTGATTCCTCGATTACCCCTAGGACCAACATCCTTTGGACCTCCTTCTCAATGATCTCCATGCGAGCGTCGGGCACCCTATAGGGTTTTAAACTGACCCTCATTTATCTCATGCTCAACGACCGTGGTTCGACCTGGGGATTCTGTAAATAAATCTCTATTCTGTAGAAGCAACTGTTTACACTGCTGCTTTGGATGGACAGGGTCTCCGCCTTTTGACCTCCTCAATGGCTGGCGTCCGTTGGGCCACAGCGCACGGCGGTTTCTAGAAGGTCCCTATCTTTCCAGGGTTTTAACAAATTCACTGATACACTTGGTAGTGCTTCCTCCTGCCTGGTTGGTTTTACCCTGTAATTCCTTCGCTCACTTTTTCGAACTACCTCATATGGCTTTTGCCATTTTGCGAGAAACTTGCTTTCTACTGTGGGTCAAGCACCAGAACTGGGTTTCTCCCGGGTTAAACTGCCAAAGGGACGGCCTGACCTATTATAGACCCTTGCCTGGGCCTCTTGACCCTGAAGAAGATGCTCCTTCACAATAGGCATACCTGGGCTAATCCTCTCCTGCATCTGGGGATATGCTCTATTACCCTTTTATACGGAGTGACCTCCTCTTCCCAAGTCTCCTTGGCAACATCCTACAGTCCCCTGGGGTGTCTGCCATATAACAATTTCAAATGGGGAAAACCCTGTGGATGCTTGGGGCACCCCCCTGATGGAAAACAGCAGGTAGGGTAGTAGATAATCCCAGTCTCGACCCTTTCCTTTTCAACTACTCGTTTTAACATAGCCTTCAGGGTCTTGTTAAACCGTTCGACCAGCCCGTCTGTTTGGGGATGGTAGACCGAGGTGCGGAGCTGGGTAAATTTCAACACCTTTCAGAGGTCCCGCATCACCCTCGACCTGAACGGGGTCTCCTGCTCAGTCAGAATTTCCATAGATATCCCAACCCTGGAAAACATCTTAAACAACTCCTTGGCTATGCCCTTGGAGGAAGTATTTTGAGTGGGGGCTGCCTCTGGGTACCGGGTTACTAATCGACCACGACCAGTATATACTGGTGTCCTCTGGCTGACTTCACCCGGGGGGGCATACCCAAATCCATGGCAATTCTATAAAAGGGCACGTCAATAATCGGAAGGGGTATCAGGGGGCTGCAAAAGTGGGCTACTGGGGAGATGATCTGGCATACGGGGCAGGACTGGCAATAGTCCTGAACGTGTCGGCGAAGCCCCGGCCAATAGAATCTCTGAAGGATCCTTCCCTGGGTCTTCTCTGACCCCAAGTGCCCCCCTAACACATGGAAATGAGCCAGGACTATCACCATCTTCCGGTAAGGTTTAGGCACTACGAGTTGTTCTAACAGCTCATCCTGACGTTTTGTCAACCGATATAGCAGATCCCCGTTTATGGCAAAATGGGGGTACCTCTTTTCCACCCCAGGCCCTTGGGGCACCCCATTTACTACCACCACACTACTTTGGGCCCCTTTCAAGGTCTCATCCTGGAGTTGGGCCGATTCAAAGTTTTCGCGGGATTACCCAAGTCGGGGACCACCTCATCAGGGGTTGCCTCCTCATTATCCCCGAGCAACACAGACAGGGGGAAACTCCGGGTCACCCTCTGATACAGCGACCCCCGGCGGCCGGATCCTTCCGAGCCTCCTGAACGGGCAACTGGTTCGTGGTATTACCTGTTCCCACAGATGCCAGAAAAAGTGGAAAATCCTGCCGATGATAACGTCATACATCAATTCTGGGACCACCCCTACCTGGTGGTACCTAACTCCCTGCTCTGTTTCTATGGTTACCTGGGCCACTGGGTACCCCTTAGTGTCCCCATGAATACAGGTAACACCTACTTTCCTCCCTGGGATCAACTCATGTGTAATAGAGGTGGAGAGAGCGTTACCGATCCCCGAGGGCCAATTTGTCCTGACACCAAAGTTTCCCCTTGAACCGTGAGTTGGCAGAACTGGGGGCCCTTCTCCATGCAGGGGACCGCGCCACATGCGGTGTGAGCAAACAGCGAAGAACGCCGCCCCGTCGAGTAGTCCAAGGGTTCCGTAGTATGGGGGCACTGGGATACCCTATGTCCTGGGTCATGGCATCCCCAACAAACCACCTCCCGGGCCCCCCCCTGTTTCAAGGGCTCTGGTCCCACCCTGCCTTTAGGGCGACCTCGCTGAGGGCTCTGTTGTCCTGACCTTTCGGAGTCTCTCGGGCTTTCCCAGTAGACAGCCTTTAGCCTGGTGGGCTTGTCTGTACAATAGGTCCTAGGGTGGACCCTTGGGCCGTACCGCTAAGGTAACCCCGTCGTGCCAAAGGGTTTCCCCTTTCAACTTTGGATACTCGTTTTGCATCCTGGGGGCAAGGTCACAATAAGCCTTTCGGGGTTCTCCCGGTTAGAAATGGGGTATGACCCCTTTCCCTTGGTATTGGTGGTAGCTGTTCTTGATTAGCCAACCGCTCAAACCCCGGTTTAGGTAAGTGTCGACTTTTCTCCTCCATTGTCAGTTTTTTGCAACCGCTTCCTTCAGCTCCTCTGGCATTGTTTTGTGTACATAGTCACTGAAGGTGCTGGCTTTTCCTGGGCCTGGATTTTCCTGGGGTCAGCTGTTGAATCAACAGCCGGTTGGTCTCCTGCTGAGCCCTCATGGCTTCCATATGAGCTTGCTGTTGCTGCGCCATGAGTTGCTGCTGCACTTGCAGAGCCTCTTTATGGGCCTGCTGCTGTTGAGCCCCTGGCTTGTGGGTGTTGAGCCAGGCTTGCTGCTGAACTTGTACAGCCTCTTTATTGATCTGCTGCTGAGCTTCCATAGCCTCCCTTCTGGGGGCCCGCGCTGCTGTGCACTAATCTGCTGCTGCTGTTGCATTTGCTTTTACTAGGTGTTTATATTAGTTAATCCTGGGAGGCGATGTAGTGGAGATCTCAGTTGCGGCCTTAACCCAGGACATTACTGTGTCCAATACAAAAAACCACCAGCAGTCACACAGTCTTCTAGCCAAAACCTGCCTATTAGCGTAGAAAAAATTTAGGCGTGACCCTTTAATTGTCGCTGTGTACATTCCAGGCACTGTTGCATGCACCACAACTTGTGCCAGAGATGTCCATTGCATACCTCCACCAATTGTAAGGGATCAGCTCGGTGGTAGGATAATACAGGACCAGTCCTTTAGCTCTGTTTAAATGTGCAAGCGTTTATTTCAGCCTTAAACAAACAGCAACATATACGTGGGCTTAACTTCAGCCAAAATGCTGAGAAAACAAAACAGTCTTACACAGTCCGTGTGGGACACTTACAGTCCTGTGTCCAGATCAGGCCTCCAGCCTTCCATTTCTCCAACTGAGACTGGCATGTAGTCTGTTCTTGGGAACTTCTGCTGCGCACACCAGCACTCTCCCAGCATCACAGACAACCAAACTCTGGCTTGGACCCTGAAGATGTGGGAGCAGTCACCCACCCAACTCTATGACTGCTCCTGTGAAAACCAGACCCAGACTACTTGCTCTGCAAGCATACTAACAAAAAAAACATGTGTCAGCAACCTACCGCTGCTGACACATGAAAATACAGGTTTTCACCTCACCAATGCCAGGGTACTTGGTGACACATATCTCTGGTCCAGCACAATCCCCTCTGTCCTCTTACAATGTATTTTAAAGCACACCAGAAAGACACTGCTTCTGTGTGTAACATCATGGGAAAGTCTAAAGAAATTAGGCAAGATATCAGGAAGAGAATTGTGGACTTGCACAAGTCTGGATCATCCTTGGGTGCAATTTCCAGATACCTGAAGGTGCCTGGTTCATCTGTACAAACAATTATACGCAAGTACAAACAAGATGAGAATGTCCAGCCATCATACTGCTCAATAAGGAGATGGATTCTGTGTCTCAGAGATGAATGTGCTTTGGCTCGACATGTGCATATCAACCCCCAAAAAAAGCAAAAGACTGGTGAAGATGCTGGCGGAAGCTGGTAAGATTGTGTCATTATCCACAGTGAAACGAGTACTGTATCAACATGAGCTGAAAGGCCACTCTGCCAGGTAGAAGCCATTACTCCAAAAGAAACATATAAAAACCAGATTAATGCTGGGAAATGCACACAGGAACAAAGACCTACAATTTTGTAGACATGTGCTCTGATGAAACAGTTTGGCCACAATGACCATTGTTACGTTTGGAAGTAAAAAGGATAAGCTTGGAAGTCTAAGTACACCATCCCAACTGTGAAACACAGGGGTGGCAGCATCATGTGGTGGGGTTGTTTTGCTGCAGGAGGGACTGGTGCTCTTCACAAAATAGATGGCATCATGAGGAAAGAAGATTATGTGGCAAGTTATAGCTTGGGCGGAATTTATAGCTTGGGTGGAAATGGGTCTTTTGGAGTGGCCATCACAAAGCTCTGATCTCAATACTATTGAAAATGTATGGGCAAAGCTGAAAAGGCAGGTGCGAGTAAGGCGACCTACAAACATAGTTTAGTTACACCAGTTCTGTCAGGAGGAATGGGCCAAAATTTCTACCAACTATTGTGAGAAGCTTGTGGAAGGATCCAAAATGTTTGACCCAAGTCATACAGTTTAAGGGCAATGCACCAAACTAAAGAAATGTATGGAACCTTTTGACTTTGCAGAAAGTAATAAAAATGTTAAAAATTCTCTCTCATTATTCTGGGGACTTGGCAAATTATAAATAATATTGGTAATCAACATTTCATGTATGTGTATATGTATATATTATATATATATATTATATTTATATATTATATATAATATATATATATATATATTATATATATTTTTTATATATATATATATTATATAATATATATAAATATATAACCTTTGGAAAATCCAAATTGCACTCACAAAAAGATAATATGAAAAATTGGCGCGATTTATGGCAATGTCCAAAAAAGGCAAACGTTTCGGCTCACTCAGAACCTTTCTCAAGGTCTGAGTGAGCCGAAACGTTGCCTTTTAGACATGCTATAAAGCACGCCATTTTTCATCTTGATCTTTGGTGAGTGGCAATTGATTTTCCTTGGTTTATAATTTGACCCTGTGGACCGTTTCTATTGCCAGTTTGCACCCGATATTCGGTGAGGTGCTGCCTCTTTTTCACATTTTATATATATATATATATATATATATTAGAGATGGCCGAATTTCTCAAAAATTCGGTTTCGGGTCACTTCGCTTCGCTCGAATTTTCCGAACAAAATTCGTTTTCGGTCCGAAAAATGTTTACTCGGGCACGAATCACGTTAAAAAACACTTTTTCCAGGCTGCCCAAAGAGCCTGCAGGGTGCTGTAGAACGTTGTGCCATGGCTTAGAATTATGCAGAGGGAGCTTGGTTTGGTCTTCATACAATGTTTGTGTTTAGTATGACACGCACTGACTGCCGCCGTCTTAGAATCGCTTTCACTATAAAATTCCCTGGCACTTAATAGGCAAAACTGACCAAAAAACTCAAGCGGGAAATTAAGCCTGACAAAAGTCATGCCAGCGAAAAGCTGGAAAAAAACAAGCTGAGAGCTCAGGTTGCACCATTATTGATAGATTGTGGAGGTGACGGCGGCAGCCAACAGGCAGCATGAGGTCAGGCAGTGGCAACAAGACATTCTGGAGGCGGCAAAACAGTATTAGGCCACAGATTGGCACAACACACATCCGTGTGGAGGTCATGGCAGCAGCATCATGAGGTCAGGCAGTGGCACAATGACATTCTGGAGGCGGAAAAACAGTATAAGGGCACAGAGTGGCACAATCACACAGTGTGGAGGTCACGGCGGCAGCAGTATGAGGTCAGACAGTGGCACAATGGCATTCTGAGGTGCAAAACAGTATTAAGGCCACAGAGTAGGCACAATGATACAGTGTGGAGGTCACGGCGGCACAGAATGAGGTCATACAGTGGCACAATGACATTAGGGAGGCGGAAAAAACAGTATTTAGGCACAGAGTGGCACAATCACACAGTGTGGGTCACGTGCGGAGAGCAGTATGAGGTCAGACATTGCACAATGGCTATTCTGGGGTGGCAAAACCAGTATTTAAGGGCCACCGAGTGGCACAATCACACAAGTGTGGAGGTCACGCCGGCAGCAGTAATAGGTCAGACAGATGGCACAATGACATTATGGAGCGGAAAAACAGTATTTTAGGGCACAGAGTGGCAAAATCACACAGTGTGGAGGTCTACACGGCGGCAGCAGTATGAGGGCAGACAGTGCACAATGCATTCTGGAGGTGGCGAAAACAGTATAGGCACAGAGTGGCACAATCACCACAGTGAGGAGTTCACCGCGGCAGCCAGTATGAAGGTCAGGCAGTGGCACAACTGACATTATGGACGGCGGCAAAAACAGTATTAGGCCACAGAAGTGGCACAATGTCACAGTGTGGAAGGTCACGCGGCAGCAAGTATGAGTGTCAGACAGTGGGCACAATGACAAATCTGGATGTGGCAAAAACAGGAGTAGGCCACAGTGTGGAGGGCAGGCAGCAGCCACGGCAAGCAGCATTGAGGTCAGACAGTGGAACAATGACACAGTGTGGAGGGCTCGACTGGAGTCACAGCAGTCAGAATGAGGTCAGATGAGAGGCACTATGACATTTCTGCAGGTGGCGAAAATAGTATTAGGGCCACAGAGCGCACCAATGACTGAAGCGGAGGTCACGGGCGCATGCAGCATGAGGTCGGTGGCAGTGGTCACAAATGACAGAGAGTTGAGTAGATGACAGGAGCAAACAGCATGAGGTCAGAGAGTGGCACAATGACATTCTGTGCAGGTGGCAAAATAGTATTAGGCCACAGGAGCGTCACAATGACTGAGAGCGGAGGCACCGTCGGCAGCAGCATGAGGTCTGGCAGTGTCACAATGAGAGAGAGTGGAGGTGATGACAGGAGCAACAGCAAGAGGTTCAGAGAGTGCACAATGACATTCTGCAGGTGGCAAAATAGATTTAGGCCCACAGAGCGGCACAATGACTGAGCAGCTGAGGTGTCACCGCACACGGCGGCAGGCATCATGAGTCCAGGCAGTGGCACAATGAACAGAGAGTGGAGGTGATTAGACAGGAGGCAACAGCATGCGGTCAGAGAGTGGCACAGAATACATTCTAGGAGGTGGCAAAACAGTACCATGCCGCAGAGTGGCACATTGACACAGTGTGGATGGTCACGGCAACAGCAACAGCTAGCAGCAGCACTGAGAAACACAATAAGAACATGGCACCAATGACAGAAGTGTTGAGGTAGGGCTACAATACCATCCCTGTGAAAGGACGGTGTAGGCAGATGGAGCTAACTATCGCAGACTGTAGTAGGCCCATCAGGGCCGTGTGCTGGCGGCATCAGAATCAGTGGCACCTGATGAGAGCCGGTAGTTTTGACTACTACCAGAGACTGACGCCTAAGGCTCAGATGTGTGTGGCAAATCTGACCGATACGCACGGCCTGATTCATCTTGACAAAGGTCAGTCGTTCAACATTTCCCGTGGACATCGCGGGTATCTCCATTGGGTAACATGGCCCCAACGCCGCACTGAACACACCGCTCCTCTGACACGCCACACTTACTGCCGGGCAGACAGCTTCTTCCACTGCAAACTCGGCAATTGCGGCCAGAAAAACACATCCAGTTTGGCTGCCCAGTAACCGAGCGGATCTTCTAACTGGGGTGGCAGATGTTGCAGTCAAGTAGGCCACAAAGACCTGTTGGTTCGGTAAATCTCCATGTCCTGCTGCTGCTGCTGCTTGCTGGTGACTGCCCCTCGAACTCCTCTAGGCGGCGGTGAAGGAACTGCTCATCTATTGACTCCAGACTTAGGTTTATGCTGATGGAGGCTGGTACTGCTCCTACCCCCCCCCACCACCAGTCCCTCCAGCACCGCGGCAGTATTAACCGTGAGCGCTGAGGAACCCCCCGGTCAGACCTGTCAGAGGAGGGACGATGCCGTCACATAGGCAGCGGCCCAACTGATTACGGAGGATTTACCCTATAGTATTTGATTTGTCTTTCCCTCTCAATACTGGGAAAAAGGCACCCATTTTGACCGGTAGCGGAGGGTCCAATAGGGTGAGAGCCAGAAGTCATCCCTCTGCCGGATTCTGACTATCGGCTGTCACTAGCCAGGCAAATAAGCATGCCCTGCGGGATCATCTGCACAAGTGACTCCGAGGGCCTCCCTGCCTCCATTTTCACACAGTATACTGCCACGGTGCTTGGAGGAGTCATTGCCTCGTCTTCCCTCATCTCCATCCACCTCCTCCAGCTGCTCCTGCTCCTCCTCTCTTGTCACTGGGTAGAAAATCCACTCATTTCATCACAGACAAATGCATCAGCTCCAATGTCCTCCTCCTCCTGCCTCTCCTCCATTTCAGTCCCCATCGGACTCATGTGGCCACGAGATTTAGTCGCCACACTCTCCAAGTGCCCCTGTCCAGACAGATTTCTCAGCATCTTTCCAGGACATAAGCAGTGGAATGACGTTATACATCCCCGTAGTCCTGCGACTGACAAATAAACGTGGCCTCCTCGAATGGCCTCAAGAAACGGCAGTGTGTCACGCATGAGCTGCCACTAGGCTGACATCAAATATACACATGGGGAGTACTTCTGACTGTCCTGGATCTTCACAAAATCGTTAATGGCCTTTCCTCTGTTCATACAGTCGGTCCAACATGTGCAGGCTGGAATTTCCAGCGGGTGGAAACATCGCATATCAGAGCGTGTTGGGGAGGCCGTTCTGCCGCTGCAACTCGAGGAGGGTGTACCTGGCTTTGTACGAATGGATAAAGTGCAATGCACAGTTTCCTTGCCATTTCAGAATGTTCTGAAGATCGTGGAAGACTTCAGAACCTATTTAACAAACCAGATTTGAACCACGATGCGTCCCATGCAGGTGCGCATGGACCATCCCTCCTTCGTGCAGCTGCGGACACCATGTTCCTCCCATTGTCCGTCAACCATGGTTCCGATTTGCAGTTGCGCGGAGAAAGCCACACATCGAGATATCTGCTGCATGACGCGGGAGGCAGTTTCCTCCCCTGTGTGACTTCCGTTCGCCGAGGCAAGCTAGGGTGTAGAACTGCGTGACACCGGCTGTTGCCCTACACATGTGGTATGATGTAGCATTACATGTGGAGGCTGAGATTGGGGTGGTGGTGGATGAGGAGGAGCGGACATTTGCGCAGGAGCAGCAGTTTGACAACGTGGAGGAGAAAGACGGCGTCTCCTGTCCAAGTTGTTGGGTGTGCCTGGGCAGGAAGCACATTCAACCCAGATTGGGCCGTAAAGGACAGTACTGGCCCTGACCGTGAGTTACAGCTCCAGAACGTCCGCGGCTGCCCGAGTACCTTGGAAAACAAAAACCGATAAGCTTCAAGGACTGACCCACTTTCTGTTTCTAAACATATTTATGAAGTGCTGTACTGCTTTTGGAAAAGAATTACGGCTTGGCAACTCTCCATCTCGGCTCGGCACAAGCCATCTAGTTCTGCTTGAATGTTGGTCGCAGAGTCCACCATTTGGAAAGGGAGGGACGTGCAGTACCACAACTTGACAGGACACGGTCAGCTGCTGCACCTTAGGATGGTTTGAACGCATACTGTTGTCTCCATTACAATCGCCTCTCTGAAACGACTGCGGCGCCATGAAGTAATCGAGGAGGCAGGAGCATCTTGAGACCTGGAGAGGATGTCAAAGAGAAACAGCTGCCATTCTGCAGAGGTGGTTGGCGCCACTTGCTGGCTGAAATGCCATGCGTGCCACTGGGCCCTGCTGCTGCCTGGGCCGCGGGCAGAAGGACCACCACATCTGAGCCACGATTCCCCAGGCCACCCGATGGTAACGCTGCATGTGTTGACGGCCTGGCCGTTGTGCCAACGTTAGCTCCCTTGGCCACCAGCTTCACTTTCATGCCCCCAACAGATTCTACATATACCCATATTCGGCTCCTCCGTAGACTTAGCAAAGAACTGCCACACCGCCGAGTAGCTATTTTAAGCCGCCAACGCTTCCGCCTGAGTGACTACTGCCGCCGGTGCCTCGCTGAGCCCCTGTGCCGCTACTGGTCTTGGACCGTGCGAAGCGGGTTTTCTACCCCGTGGCCGCTTGGCTCCGACCTCACAACTGCTTGCACCCTGCGACTCACGCCACACACACCCACTTGTGGCTTGCGCCGCTGCCAGAACGCCTCAAGCAGACGCCTGCTTCTCTCGCCTGACGATGATGAAGCCCTTGCTTCACCCGGCTCCCAAGTGCGGTCGGGGCTACATCCTCATCTATTTGTGTTTTCATCGTCACTACTGTCCTCATCACCGTCTTGTCAGCGCGAGCTGACCTCTCACCACATGACCTTCCCCATGCCATGCTCTCCACATCTATACTTTTTTTTTTTTTTTTTGGCCGCCTACCTCTGCAAGAAGCTGGGGATATTGGCCCCCAATTTCTTCGCTGGCCACGGTAGCTGCTGACTGCCCCTCAAATTGTTCATCTCGCTATATAGTGGGCTCTGAGGCCCAGACCAACTAGTAGATCCCTGGTCCTAAGGGAACTGGATGGGACAGAGGCGGGCTGAGGACAGGTAGGGCCGCTGACTCCCGTCCCGGGCACATGCCAACTAGAGTGTTGAGTCTGAGGTTCCCACCGACTCTTGGCTGTGGTTGTCAGATGTTACATCTTGGAGGAAGAGATGACCTAGTCAACCAATCAAGAACCCTTGGGTTGCAGAGAACAACACAAACGGCCGCTAGAAGACAGCGGTCAGTATGTGCCTCCACCGAGTGACCCTGCTGCGACGTCCCCTTGCTGGTGCTGCGACCTGGGCCCGTTTCATATGTTTGTGCACTGCCACTCGCAGTTGCAGGAGCCTGCCACCTCTGCTGTCTGACATAGCGGTTGTTCTACAAAATGTACGACACTGTTTGATGAAGCTATCGTATATGATAATATACACACGCCTGTTTTTTGACTCCAATGAACCCAGTAACAAGCTTGGGTCACTCCTTGGATATAAATTGCGCTCACACAAAATGGCCAGGAAAAATTTACTTGTATGTGTCGTTTACAATCACAGTGTGTTTTACTAAATGTAAAATCCCCCCCCCACAAACAGGCTTAATTAACCTTCGCTTGTGAAATATTCCTACCCAAGAAAAATGTATATATTCGGTGTTTAAAAAGAACGGGTTATTTTTGTCAGCCAGCAGCAAAACAACAGCTTAATGTAACCCTGGATGTAAATTGGCGCCAAAGGTGAATTGGCCGCACAAACTTGTAGCGTGTTACAATTGCGTGTTTCTTACGCACACAACAAGAGCGACAGTTGCTAATTTGCCTTTGCTACGTGAATTAGGCTACCAAAAAAATAAAATATAAATTTGGGGCGTTGAAAAAGAAAGTTTATTTTTGTCAAGCAAAACCAGCAAAACAACGCGGTAATTAAAACCCCTGGATGTAAATTTCGCCAAAGAATTTGAGCCGCACAAACTAGTATAGCGTGTTCATTGCATTGTTTTCTACGCACACAACAAGAGAACAGTTGTAATTTGCCTTTGCTTGTGAATTAAAAGGCTACCAAAAAAATATAATATATTTGCGTGAAAAAGAACAGTTTTATTTTTTTCAGCACACCATCAAAACAACTCTTAATTAACCCCTGTATGTAAATTTGCGCGCCCAAAGATACGTAAGATGTCCGACACAACCCTAGTTACGACTGTGTACACATGCACTTCTCTTGCGAGTAGTCTTTGCCTGATCTCAAGCCACCACATTTATACCTGTTTCAAGCAGCAGGACCAACACATGTCGAGTTATCTCGTCACTCGTCTCTGTGTTGCCTGTATAGTGAGGCAGATTTTGTCGGTTGATGAGCGGCTACGCAAAAGAAGGTTATAGATCAGGAGAGTCATATGGCGCGTTGACATTAACAGACAGTTTATGAGGGTTTTCCTCTCCTGGGCAGGCAGCTCGACTGGTCAAACTCTCAACGCTTTAATTAACCCTGGATGTGACACCACTTGGCGCCAACACGAATCGAGCCCGCACAAACTAGTACAGCCATGCTCACACATGAGTGAGCTGTGTATTTCACTACAGCACACATTCAAGCATACACATGTGAGTCATGGTTGCTTAGAGACATTACAGCGCTTGGCTGTAATAGCTACAAAAAAAGGATGGGAGAGGAGTATATTTAGGCGGTTGAAAAAGGACTAGGTTCTAGTTTTCCACATGATCGGAGCTCCACTATAAGTGGGTCATGGACAGCCAGTCCATGGTCCGCCAGACCAGACCACTCAAGATATGTATTTTACCATGCAAAACAAATCGCTTAATTAACCCCTTGGATTACAATTGCTGCCAAAGAATTGAGCTGCGCGATGCAACTGGACACCTGATATGTGGCACACAGATTATTAGCCAACTCGATGCGTGATACTTCTCGCTATGAGGTCCGTCACACCAGCGATCACTAGACAAGCAAGCAGATGAACTCCACAGGTACACCTCGATAGTACTCTGCGCTCTATTCTCGATGCTGTGTGACAATTGAGTGCGCTACCCAAAAAAATATTATAGCTCCTATCATATTGCAGTTGACTACACATGACGCCAGTTTATTTCATTAGCAGTACGCGACTACACCACAGCAGAGAGACAGTGAGACGAGCTTGAGATTCAAGCCGACCTGGCTAGTAGCTGTGACCATTCGCGGCGACACAGACATATCAGTGATGCACGCTCAAACTCTATTCACTGGCTGTCGCTCCTAGGCAATCTCATAGAGCGTGTTTTCTATCTACGTCAGCCACACTGCAAGTCATCACTGTCTCAGCCTCTGACTAACTTGCTTTACGCTTGAGTGCGACCTATAGGGCTACTGTCCCACCAACAAAAATATATATCCACTTTGAGTTCTGCGTGCGTCTAGTGTAAAGTCCGGGGGTTTGGTGGCTAGTCAAAACCAGCCAAAATCTAATCTCTATCTATATCTCTCTCTCCCCTTATCTCTCTCTCTTTTGCGCCTCAAAGAATATGTCTTCGCAATGTCTCTCTGCAACTAGTCGTGTCTCTATTTACCCACCATTGCGCTGACATTCTTGCCTACACGTCACGTCCCGACACAACACAGAGATGAGACCTCAGTCTAGCTAGTCCTCTTCCTGCACTTACATACTGAGTGCGAGTCCGTGAATTAGGTCACCTAGAGTCAACAACATATCACTCACCCTATATTATTAGCTGGCGATTGACTCTACACAGTGAATCCGCCGATCCTATTTTGTCAGCCATCGCTCATGAGCCACATGACATCTCGCTACAACTCACACCGCCATGGAATTGGTACTCTGCGCGACGAAACACATCTGTCTCCGCCCACAACCACAAGTAGTGCGTGCCTGTACGAACTTCACTGTCTATCGCTTCCTTCTACTACCCACATATGGCCGTCAACAGAGTCACCTGTACCGCTCCTCTCTCTTTTGCCTGCTTTGAATTAGGCTTGCCAAAGAATAATATAATATATTTAGGCGTTGAAAAAGACAGTTATTTTTGTCAGCACACCAGCAAAACAATGCTTAATTAAACCCATAGAGATGTATATTCGCGCTAGTCACACATCCAACAAAAGACAATTGAGGCCCGCATCATCTACGCACAGTAGCGGTGTTACAATTGCGTGCGACACTCGTCTCTACGCCACCACAACCATAGAGGGAGATCACGTTGTAATTTTTGCGCTCACCTTATAGCGCCTTGTGAATCACCAGCTACATAAAAATAAGTTGCTCACCTATAGTCATCTATTCGCGCGTTGAAAAGCACGGTTATTTTCTGAGACAGGTCTAGTGCGACCGATTGAGTCACGTGACAAAACACGCTTGACACTATCCATCCTGGAATGATAGTGCCACAGTGTGCTGCGCAATCACTTGCGACAGACCAGCACAAGCACTATTAGTGGCGCTCGTGTCATCTGTCCCCCACCCATATGGCCGTGTCACTGTCCCCCCAACCCATATGGCCTTGTCATCCCAATTCCGCTGCTAGTCCCTTTCACTACACAGCCCTTTAGGAACAAGGGGGGATAGGGGGCGTGATCTCTCTCTAAAACAACTTTATGAGTTGCCACGTAGTTGTAACATGTTCTCTCTCCACTTCAGAGAGCACTTTGCGGTATGTCTGGCAAGTCAAAACTCGTCCACACCCCAAACATATGAAGTGAGAAGGCTCGATCAACACATAAATAGTACTACCAAATAATTTGCAAAATTGCGTAAACTATAGCGGTCAGGTCCGTCATGCACCTCAGCGCTCGACCACGCATAATCAACCGCATATCTAGAGTAAGCGCCTAGACACACCTCCGTGCTCACACTGAGTCTAAACGCGAGTATAAAAGCAAAGTGGATCAGCAGTCCACGCACAAACCACGTATGGCAAGAGTGTTACTGCGAGAGAGAGCGTCCGCCTTTACCCACCCAGATTGCCAAGTCCACTGTCCCCCCACAACATTTGGCTAGTCACTGTCCCCCAACTCATTTGGCAATGTCACGTGTATATGGCCAAACGAGTGGGGACAATATGTTCTTCTAATCTAGACATGTCGTCTCACGCCTACAGGCCAGAGCAAGAGACATCATCTCAGTTATATCCTGAGGAACTCTTGAGCCAACATGCTAATGAGTGACATCACTCTAGTGCCCTGCACACCCAAATATACTCATACCCAATCTACATCTGGTTGCCCTTTAGAAATAAGACTAGTCTTCTCATGTGATCTCACTGGCGAGGCACACTGTGCCTGTCGCCAGCAGAATACAACCCTGCGACATGACAAATTAACCCCTGCTGTAAATTGTCGGCACGCCAAAGAATTGTAGCCGCACAAACTAGTCTTGAGCTGTGCCCTTACAATTCGCGTCGCTTTTCGTACTGTTAGTCGCAACAGCGCGGGAGCCTTTTTAAAAATCTATCTTAAATGTAACAAGAGACTCAGAAGTTTCACGAGATGTCGCGCCTTTGCTCTTAATGCTGCAGCAGTCTAGCCTCGCCACAGTAAAACACCATACATTCATCTCTGTCGGCGTTGAACACAGCAGTTTCCTTTTTGATCAGCACCCAGGCCGCGCAATAACGGAGAGCGCTGACATACAATTAACCCTAGGATGGTAAATTGCGCCAAAGAATTGAGCCGCAACAAACTAGTAGCGTGTTACAAATTGCGTGTTTATGCCTCGTCTCTACGCACCACAACAAGAGATACAGTTGTACATTTGACGTTGCACATTGTGAGATGTATGTGCTATCACGTACAAAATACAAGCGTCATATATATTTGCGGAGTTAACCAATAGAGACGGATCTCGAGGAGCGCGGGGAGGAGGGGGGGGTCAGTGCAGCGGTTTTTTTATTTTTGTCAGCACTCCAGCAAAACAACGCTTATTTAACCTGGATTTAAATTGCGGCCAAAGAATTGAGCGCACACACTTCTAAGCCGTGATTAACTAGCATTTGACCTGTTTTCACGCTACACGTCCAGTCAACATACACAAAACAGTAGCACGTTTAGTACATTTCGCCTGCTTGCGAATTAGCCTAATCGCCCCACATATATATAATGACTCATCTAAGCTACACTGACCTCGGACATTGAGCTTCGAAAATAGTAACGCGATATATTTTTGTCATCACATCTAGTACAAGAACAAGCGCGAGAGCAAGTCTCTAACTTGAAGGCGCGTCTTGCTGTTCCGGCATGTAAATTGCAGCTCTCTAAGACACTTCTGGCGCTCGCGCGACAGAGACTCAAGTCCTCAGCTGTGTTTATACAGACATCTGCTGTTTTCTCTACGCGCGAGCGAGCAACAAAGATACAGTTGTAATTTGCCTTTGCTTGTGAATTTAGGCTGACCAAGAAAAATATATATATATTTGGCGCGTTGAAAAAGAACGCATTTATTTTTGTCAGCACACCATGCAAAACAACGCTTTAATTGAGCCCTGGATGAAAATTGCGCCAAAGAATTCAGCACAAAAATAGAAGTGAGTCTGGAGAGATAGCTCTATTTAAACAACCGACTGTATTACTAGATTGACCATGAACTCAACTAAACACATAGATACACTACTAGACGGACTATAGATCCGCACTACTGACTGAGTCACATCAGGAACTATCATGACCATTGCAGAGACGTGCCTAGTGAGACGACCACCAGTCTGAGACGATCTATCTAGCTCAGCATGCGCAGACTAGTACTCATTACCAAAAAATCAGAAAAGAACATTCAGAGTCAACATGATCTCAGTGAGAACCAAGTCACAGATAGACTCGCTGTAGACACCAGTGTCACAGAACATTCATGCGTGTATACAAAAACTCAGTCGTTGCATGACAGCAGCTAGTATAACCCTTACAACATCCACTGCAGCGCGTGAGCCACCTCCCTGTCAATTACAGGTGATGACAGGCGAATGATGCAACTATCTCACCGACTCTGCTAGACTGCTATATTACCCCCATACACATCAGGTCCGGATCATGGGGGTCTGGGTCCCACAGGTGAGGCTCAGAGCCTCTTAGAATGGAGGTGCGGCCACTCCACTAGAACCCTGCGCAGCATGACTACAATCTGATTGGCTACTTATCTCTGGCCACTCTCAGGTAGCAGTATCTAACCTATGCGCTTCCTATCTTCTACTCTCACTACTACCTCAGACAGTGCAGTTTCAACCACACACATAGTGTACGCCTGTGTACGGTACCATATGTCCATGTCAGCGCAGCCTATTAGAGTCATCTACAGTCACATCACAATGACACAAAGGCTATCGCTGTACACCGACTAGCGTCCCCACTAACATCCTGCTCTACCCATACTACCAGCATGCCACTAATACAACCCCATCCACGCACCACATGACAAGTAATTTCCCTGAACTTCTAAACGAATCCTCTTCGCATAGCACACTCACATTACGCAGATCCTATCTCTCAACTAATATCATCACCCATCATACATATACTAGTCCTACTCATATATATACTATATATCCACCCACATTCACTCATATCTACCCACTCTGCACCTACAGTACATCTACACCACTCATCATCACATTTCCACCTACTTACACAATGATCACCCGCCGTCGCACTACATACAATAGTCGCTCCCCAAGACACCACCAGCAACAACACCACCGCGGCCGTACGCAACACAAAACACAGTACACGACTAGGATATCCCCCCTCCAAAACAGCCTACAGACAACGCAATCACCACAGATGGCACATATCAGCTGCACCGTCGCACGCCAGGCGATTTACCAACCTATTCCCACTCGCACCTAATACAGAGTCCCATGCTAATCTCTAGCGCCTCACAGTACATTATACACGCCCATCTCACCAAGCTCCCCTGCGGCTAGCGAATAGCTAATACCCGCTTCACACAATCCTACTAATAGCGATCAGTATGCCTCTCAGTCTCTTAGCCCACAGTACAATAGTCACCTCTGCGTGAACTCCAGTCTGTATGTATAATTGATTTCGTGTTATATATCTACGTGATCAACGACATTACCTCTCTTTCCTACAATTTTCCACTCACACAATGGGTATACTCGGTACGCGTGCGTACATCGAAAGAGACAAAACTATGTAGATGCCACTATTTGAATTAGATCTACAGTGTATATAGGACATTAGCAGAAGTTCACTGATTAACCCTGATAAAGGAAGCTGACCAACTCCCAAAACTCTTAAGGCGACATGACCCAATATGTAAACGCCAGCTTTTTAGTCTATTTTGCACCAAAAACACTTTTGATGCCTTATTCTCGATGTAAATAAACTGTCATACACCAAAACCAGGCGCATTATACACTGGGCACATCACATTGTAATGCGCCTAAAAATGATACGCTGTGCGCCTCCATAACGTAATGCGCCTCTTGAGTTGCATTACATACACTAGTAATTATATGCGCTCCATAGGCACATTACATACACTACCAAAGATATGCCATGTGCCGCAATTTGCGCAATGTGCCTTTTTAGGCGCATTAAAGGGGTTTTGCCACAAAGTGAGTTCCTTACCTCTTATCTGCTCAGGAGAGAAGATAACCAAAGCATGCAGCTCATGAACAGCTGAACGGTTGAGAGGGAGGGGGGTGAGCAGAGAGCAAGGAAGAAGGGAGCGTCTGCAAAGTTTACTCAAATAATTACGTTACAACCAGTGGATTCTCTATACAGCAGACAGCATCATACACTGCACTTTCTCCCCAGCCCCTTGCAAGCTCCATCATGTTCCCGTCATCAGATAGGAAGTGCAAACACGCAAGCGCGGCCAGATTAGCCCCTGTCAGTGTCCTGGTTGTATCTAATGTAAACTTTCAGGAAACTAAGGGGGACTGAGCATGCTGTAGCTCTCACAGGCTTCACTTTTTTAATGACATATATTTAGAAAAGTGATTAAATACCCATTTTGGAGGATCACACGTCAACATTACATCGTGGCAAAACCCCTTTAAGTTTACTATGCAAGGTATATCAGATGCCAGATTTTTGAGAAGATCGGACTTTCTGGCGCTCTTTACACTGATTTAATGCACCTAAAAACAGCAGTGGCGCCACCAGTTTTTGCCTTTAGAGATTAGTGCAGCTCCTGTAGTTTCTCTTGGTGACGTCACTAAGCACATGCGGCATTGGCACACATCAGCCAGAGTGCTCAGTTTGTGTTGTAGCATGAACTATGAATACGGCCATCTGCTGAAATGCATCAGTATTGCTGTTCAGTGCTGAATGGAGCCTGTGCCTGTACCTTTTAACTTGCATTAATAAATATGAAGTTTTCGAAATGTATTCGTGCCGTGGACGTTCGTGCGTAGCTGCTTGTTTCCCTTCTTTGTATAATGCCTTGCGATATACAGATACCTACTGGGGTGCAAAAAGGCAATTTCAAATCCTCGCACACCCATATGGTGCTCTCCCCAAGGAGAGATATTCCCCTTTCTGAGCCACTCATTGCCTCCCACCCAGCCAGCCAGTATGCTCTGCTCTGCACTGGTGAGGGGCAAAACCCCGAAACAGCTGCATGCAGATGAGTTGTGCTGGCTTGGCTAACATCCTTTTTACTTTCCAAAGACTCCGTGAGTCAGAAGCAAATTGAGGATTTGTTTCATCCAATAGAGGGTGTTTGAGCTTCCAGCTCTTCTCCCATAATGCTTTATGATATGCAGATGCTTAGTGAGGTGCAAAAAGGCAATTTCAAACCCCCACACACCTATATGGTGCTCTCCCCAAAGAGAGATATTCCCTTTTCTGTACATGTGTAGTAGCATGATCTAGTTTTGGCCGCTATTCTATTGGTAGCAGGATTATAGCTGTTTTTGAGCTATATTTAGTATTTATATATCTTTACTTTTTTTTTATACTAGCTAGCTGCCCCAGTAAGTGTTCACTGTGTTGATATTAGACTTTTTTGGTGCATTTTTCATAGGTCAAATTGTTGTATTACTGGCTCTGAAGCTACAAGATATTCAGCAGCTACATTAATGTGTGCTTTTGAAGATTGGATACTCTATTGATTTTGTACAGTAAAACCGATTACCTTATAAGAATTTTATTTATTAGAAAAACCCTTTTCACTGCATCTTTTCATCCACCCACAACTATATGACTTCTTCTGAGCGATATTCCTCACCCAGACAAAGTCAACATCATAAAATGTAGCAAAAGTAAATTGCTGCACAGAAGCTCAAATAAAATGTTACACATCCACTTATCATAAGTGATAACGTAACATCTGTCCTGCAGGGACGCGACAGAGAGTCAATTGTAGAGAAGGATCTGGATGTACTTATAGATAATAAGAATCAATAAGGCCATTTAATCTTGTGAATTAAACAAGCACGGACTCGCATGATCGGGATATTCAGTATTTTTTGGACTACAGGATATATTATTTCCTCTAAAAAGGAGGTGAATTCTTGTGTGGCTTATATTGAGCTGGTAGTTAATGTAGAGTGCATCCATGTACAGATGTAGCAAAACTAAACATAACAGATACTGCACCATGATGTCACAACACAGGATACTGTCTACTTTTTCTCTGTTTTTCAGTGGTCATTGCTTACAGATTGGAGCAGATAACACAGTAAGTCATGATAGTACCATAAAGCTGAACTCTGCTACATCCCTATTGGGGCTCCTAGGAGCAGTGCCCACAAGATCTGCAATTATGTTTATCTTGGCCTAATAATGGTGTACGGGCGCTTTAAAAATATAGTGAACAGGGCTGCGCCAGTATTCGGGCTGAAAAGATGCCAGACTTCTGCCGCGCCGTTCATACATGTCACCCCCAATGCCTCACTCTGATCCAGTCTAGAATGAACCTCCTCATAGAAGCTGATGAGATTAGCTTGACAGGACCGATTCTTCATAAAACCATGCTGGAACAGAGTTATACATTGATTTTAGGGGAGACTCTCCAGTATACTGTAGCATCTCTTAGAAAACCTTCAAACAAATTACCTACTGTCATGGATCGTGCCGCAACCCCCGCTCCAGGCAGTGGCCGCCCCAGCTTACCCAGCTCCTGCTTCCTGTCTCTGCAACCTCTTCCTAGGGCGCACCTACGGCAGCTATCTGGATTTAAAGGGCCAGTGTGCCTTTAATTGGCTAATTGCCAAGCACTAACCCTTTATCTTCTTGACTCTCCTACGCTCTCTGCCAGAGTATTGGTGTGCTTTAGTGTGTTCTGAGAGAGCGTAGGAGAGCGTTTTGCTTTATCTGTGTAACAGTTCTTCTTGCTATCGTTTTCTGACCATGTTGCCTGCCGCCTGTCCTGACCTTATTGCCTGTCCCCCACTACACCTCTGTCTATCGATTCTGTACCATGCTGCACCCTGAACTGCCAGCGCAAGCAAGTCACGTCAGGGGTAGTGACCTAGCAGTTCCCCACTGCAGCAAGTCCATCCCGCTTTGCGGCGGGCTCTGGTGATTACCGGGGGCTACTTAGACTCCTCTCCTTGGTGTGGCCCATACCATCGCTTTGGTGGTCCAATGAATCCACCTACATTTGAGACATTATACTCTGGCCATGGACTCCGCCAGGGTGCCTCTATCCGACATCCAGGATGTCACCATTGCAGTGGCCCGACAGAGTAAATGCATCGATCAACCTGTTGTCATGATGCAGAATGTTGACGCCCGTCTGCCCGCGATTACAGTTTTACTTTCATTTGTTGAAACTATGCCTGCTGTGATTTCTGCTCCGTCTGCGGGACCCATGCTGCATTTGTCTCTTCTGCCAAGTTATGAGGGTAATCCTAAGATGTGCAGAGGATTCCTCAGCCAGTGCTCCATCCTTATGAAAATGATGGCTCACCAATTACCTACGGAGCATGCCACGGTGGCCTTTTGTAGTCAGCCTCCTTTCTGGCGAAGCCTTGGCCTGGGCTACCCCCGTTTGGGACTCGGGGAAGCCCTTGACAGTAAACATACAGGCATTTCTGCAGGTTGTATATCTTCTGCTGCAGCAGCTATGCTTCATCTCCGTCAGGGAGACTCTCCGGTGGGCCAGTATGCGGTACAGTTCCGCACACTTTCCTTAGAGCTGGAATGGAAAAATGAGGCCCTCCTGGCTACCTTCTGGCAAGGCTTCGCTGGGAGAATTAAGGACGAGTTAGCTGGTCGTGACCTCCCATCTTCTCTGGATGATCTTATTCATTTGGCAACCCTGATCAGCATACGGTTCGCGATGAGACAGCAGTCACAACACGAGTCCTCCAGGCCAGGTCGCTTTACATGCCTCACTCCGGTGTTTCTTCGACCTCCACTTGATCCATTAATGGTTCCCGAGGATAAACCCGTGCAAGAGGACAGAGCCCACCTGACTGTGGAAGAGTGCACTAAATTGTTTTGTCAGCACCCGCCTCTGCTTCTATTGGGCCATTTAGTATTTAAACATTCATCGGGAATTTTGCCCACAGGGGCCCGGGGAAAATTCTCGCCCCTTGGGGTGCGTGGGGGGCAAAAACCTAGGGGTAATAAAACCTTTTCCACCCCCTTAAACCCTTGCCGTCTCGTTTCAGCCTCGCACCTAAGACATAATTCCAAGCCACTGCTTTCAACAACTCTGGTTCTGCTGGGAACTTTATTGATGTCTCCCTTGTCTCCAAGCATCAGCTACCACTTCTCCGCTTTGAAAGGCCCTTGTTCATATCTCCTGTTAATGGGGAATGCCTGAAAGACATCATTCAGTTCTGCACTGTACCACTGACGCTTTGAGTAGGGGCTTTGCATCAGGAAAAATTAGTGTTTCACGTCTTGCCCCCATTCTTCCTTGGAACTTCTGCTTGGTTTTCCCCCTTTGTTTCCCAGTGTCATGCCCCAGAAAACTTAATTGGAAAAAAGGGGGCTGAAGTCAAAATTGCTGGGGTCCTAATTGTAAATTCCTTTTGTTTCCTTGTGCCTTGTCGGTCCCGTTCCACTTCCCCCTGAGTTCCCCATAGCCATTGACGGTCTACTGATTTTACTATCAGGATTTTTTCGGGACATCTATTTGAGAAAAAGGTCGGGGTTTTCCTCCCAAACCATCGCCCCTTTTTCTGTGTTAAAAGGCCCCTTTATGCCTGGATCTACTCCTCCCCGGGCGGGTTTTACCGCTTTTAAATTTTGGCCCAACTCGGGGTCATGTCCACAATTAACATTCAGGAAAATTACCCCAAAGGGCTCTTTTTCAAAACTCTCTTCTCCTGCCGGGACGGGCTTCTTCTTTGTGGAAAAGAAGGACGGTTCATTCCCCCCCGGGGGTTATCGACTTGCATCAGGGACTTAACAAAAAAAAAACCGTACAAAACAGGTATCTGTTTGCCACTGAAATTCAAAAATTTCTAGTTTTTTTTTTAGTTTCAATAGTTTGAAAGGGCCCCTAAAAAAAAGACAAGTGGGGTTTCCAATCTATTTCCCCTTTTTGGGGGGGGAAAAGGGTGTTGATCCAGGGGAAAGGGCCCAAAAAAACCCCCAATGAGGTAGAAGCCAATTGTCCAATTTTGGGGAAAAAATTCCCTTCCCTGACTCCAACGGCAATCAAAAAAATCCCTGGATCAATCCCACTCTCCTAACCCTAGCCCACTAAATTTGTTATATTATTACGCTCCAGAAATGCATCCAAACCCTTTTGAATTTGGTTTTTTTTCACCATGACAAGTCCCCTGGAGAAAATTCCCTAGTCCACTGCTCTTACAGTAAAGAATCCCTTTCTTTTTTATGTAGAAACTTTTGTTCCTCAAGACGTAATGGTCCCCCCTTGTTCTAGATACCCCTGTGTAAAATAAAATCTTGGGAGAGACCTATATTGCCTTTGATGTATTTAAAAAATTTTTTTTTTGTCCCCCGAAGCTTCTTTTCTCTAAACTAAAAAACCCTAATCTTGCCAATCTTTCTGTTATGTAGTCCACCCATCCTTTTATTATTTTTGTTGCCCCCCCTTGTCCCTGTTAAAGTTTACAAGTTTTCCTTGCAGGTCCCAAAATGTACAAAATTTCCATGGGGTTTAAACCATGATTTTTAAAGGGGAGAAAAAATTTCCATCATGTCACTATCCCCTTTTAAGCACCCCATGATCCTATTTGCTTTTGGCGCTGCTGCCTGCACGGGGGCTGCTACAATTAAGTTTACGTCCCCGATTCCCAAGCCCTTCTCCATGTACTTTTAAACCCCCGTGTTTTTCCATTTAACATGTAATCATTAAAGGATTTTTTTCTTCCCCTGTGCATAACCTTGATTTATCAGTGTTAAACCTCATCTGCCATTTCCCTGCCCCGGCCCCCAACTTATCCAACCCTTTGAATAAATATTTCCCCTATTTTGTTGATTTTTTACAGAGTTAGTAGTCGCAAAAATGGGTATTTATGTGTATTCCCTAGTAAGATCATTAATGAAAAATATTAAAAAAGGATAGGGCCCAATACTGGCCCTTGTGGTACCCCCCCCTTTGAACAGCGATCCGTCTGAGTATGTACCGTTAATTACTACCTTTTTTTTTTATCGTGAGCCAGTTACTTTACCCCTTGCCCCAAAATTTTTCCCCCAGTCCCAAACATTCTCATTTTATTTACCAAATTTAGTGGCCCCTATCAAATGCTTTAGAAAAATCTAGATATATGACATCCGTCCCCACCCCGAACCAGTCTAGCACTGACTTTCCCCCATAGAAGCTGTTTGGGTTAGTCTGCAGGCCCACCTTTAGAACCCCTGCTGGAAAGGGTTTTCTTTTTTTTCAGTGAGTACTCCCGGATAGCATCTCTGAGAAACCCTTTAAACAATTTTACCTACAACAGAGGTTAACTTTTCTGGCTATAGTTTCCTGGTCACTTTTTGACCCCCCTTTTGAATTTGGCACCACATTTGTTAGCGCCCAACCTTTGGGACATACCCCTTATTGCCCCATAATATTAAAAATGGGGCCTATCTTGAATCACTTAACTCTCTTAGGACAGTGGGTGTATCCTCTGGACCCGGGGATTTGTCTATTTTTAAACTTCTAAAACTGCACTTCTTTTCCCGGGTTTTTGAAAGAAAATTTTTAAATTGGAGTTTCCACACTCTCTGTTCAACAGGAAGGTCATCCCCTCGGTAAATACAGTGGAGAAAAAATGTTTAATACGTTTGTTTTTTTCTCACGCCCTCTATGTCTCTCCCTTTAGTATTTTTCAAAGGGCCAACATTTTCCGTTTTAACTTTTTACTATTTGTATAGTTTTAAAAATATTTTGGGGGTTTGTTTTTATTTTTTTTAAACAATATGTCTTTCCGTCTCCACTTGGGGTTTCCTTTTTCCTTTTTTTAACACTTTATTTTTTTTTCCCATAAACTTTTTTTGTGCCTCTTCACTGCCCTCCTGTTTTAGTAGGTGAAACGCTTTCTTTTTTGTTTTTTATTGCCTCTTTCACATCCCTGTTGACCATCTACAATTGTTTGACCGTCTACAAGGGGCCAAGGTTTTCACGAAGCATGACTTGCGGGGAGCCTACAATTTGATCCGCGTCAGAGAGGTGGATGAGTGGAAAAATGCTTTTCAACACCCGTAACAGCCACTTTGAACATCTAGTGATGCCCTTTGGGCTATGCAATGCTTGGGGTTTTCAGAAATTCGTTTAAATTTTTCGAGATTCCCTTTTTGTTTCGCCCCAGTGTAAATTTAAAGACTCCTGGTTTTTTTCCCCAGTCTTTAAAAACCCATCGGGTACATGTTCGTCAAGTTTCAGTTCTTCAAACCCCTCAAAATATTTGGCAACTTGAGAAATTTGGGCTTTGAGGATCAGTCTCCCTGTTCTGAGTTACAGCATATCCAACAGAGGACTTTAAATGGATCCTGCCAAGTTGTCTGCCGTCCTGCAATGGCCTCGTCCTGTGGGGCTCTGGGCCATTCAACGCTTCCTGGGATTTGCTAATTATTACCGGCAGTTTATCCCTCATTTATCCACCGTGGTAGCGCCTACAGTGTCTTTTACTTAAAAGAACACCAATCCCAAGTTGTGGCTGCCGGAGGCCGAAGAGGCATTTAATTGCCTGAAATCTGCCTTTGCTTCTGCTCCAATCTTGTGTCATCCTGATCCAGAGAAGCCATTCTTCCTTGACGTGGATGCGTTTTCTGTGGGGGCCGGCATGTTCTTTTGCAAAAATCCTCAAGTGGAAAGAATATAACCTATGAGTTCTTTTCTCTGCAGAGAAGAGTTATACTATTAGAGACCGTGAATTACTGGCCATTAAGTTAGCTCTGAAAAGAGTGGCGACTTCTGGAGGGGGCCTGTCATCCAATTAATATCTACACAGATCACAAGAATCTAATGTATTTACAGTCTGCTCAGTGCCTGAACCCCACGACAAGCCAGATGGTCTCTCTTTTTTATCATTTTAATTTTCTACTACATTTCAGACCTGGAAATAAAAGTGGATGCCTTCTCCTGTGGTTCGGATACTGTAGAACTCAATCCTGTGCCATGACACATTGTGCCTCCGGACCGTTTATTTCTGTGGCTCCCACTGACCTCCAACACGCTCCACCACGGAGAACCTACGTACTTCCAGCCCTTGGCCAGAAGATCCTCAAATGGGGACATTCTTCTTGGCTGGCCGGCCACCCTGGAAACCGGAAGTCTTTATTCTCCTTTCTCATTACTATTGGTGGCCAAATCTGTTTTGGGACATTATAGATTTTGTTCTCGTCTGTACTTCTTGTGCCTGTAATAAGACCCCACGTCTTAAAGCAGTCGGTCTCATTCAACCTCTGCCTATTCCTGAAAGACCCTGGGCCCATGTCCCCATGGATTTTATGACGGATTTGCTTCTTTTAACAACACGACCATCTGGGTAGTGATGGACTGCTTCTCCAAGATGTCCCACTTTGTGCCTTTGCCCGGTCTGCCCTCTGCCCCTCAACTTGCCCATCACTTTTTCCATCATGTTTTCCGTTTACATGGACTTCTGTTGTACATTGAAGTGTTCAGTTTGTTTCAAGATTCTGGTGTGCTTTGTGTAAACATCTCGAAGTTCAGTTGGATTTTTCGTCCGCCCACCAGCCCCAGACTAATGGGGAATTTCCTGCGGCACTTTGTCTCTGCCTGTCACAACAACTGGGCAGTTCTTCTTCCCTGGCAAGAATTCTCTTAATATTCACTGTAATCCAAATGCGCCGGGGCCTCCCCCTTCTATATTGTTTACGGGCATCATCCCTGCCCACCCCATCTTCTCTCCACCTCGTCTGATGTCCCTGCGGTGGATGCCCAAATTCAGGACATCAACTCTGTATGGCAGGACACTTGTCGGGGCCCTTCTACTGGCTTCTTCCCGTACCAAGTCCCAGGCGAACAGGAGATGAAGACCTCCTCCTACTTTCAACCCCGGAGATAAGGTCCGGCTCTCGACCTAAAGGTTCCCAGCTGAAGGTTCCCAGTATCAAGTTGGGTCCAAGATTTCTGGGACCGTTTGAAGTGATCAAACTTCTCAATCCAGTTACCTACAAGCTCTGTCTGCCTCCTACTCTATGCATCCCCAACTCCTTCAATGTCTCGCTACTCAAGCCTCTCCTGAAAGTCAGTGTCACAATCCCCTGTGGCCACTTCAGTTGATGTCTACGATGTCAAAGAAGTCCTGGCGGAAAAGTGGGTGAGGGGGAAGCGATTCTTTCTGATGGACTGGAATTTCTCCCCTGACCTTCTCTGTAAGAGGGAGAGACCTAAAGGGGCGGTGCTGTTATGGAACGTGCTGCGACCACTGCTCTGGGACGCTACCACTCCCGCTCTGCTCCGCTATCCCCAGCCTTATACTTACCCAGCCACGCTCCTGCTTCCCGTCCCTGCACTGCTTCCTTGGACAGCGTACGGCAGCTTTTCTAGATTTAACCCTGTGATGTAGAAGTCACTTTATTCCATTCCCCACTGTCAGTTCTCTCCCCCCTCAACCATTCTGTATCTAGTCAGAGCACAGCTTCCCCACCACAGCACAAGCTCAATTTACACAGTAACGAAGCCCAGTGTAAATGCCTTTCTATAGGAAGTCGCCCCAGCAGGGGGGCAACCCATGAAAAGACCCTCATGAATCCAATTAGCCCTGAACAAATGGTAGTCCCAGCTTCAAAGACTCCAGCAATCATAACCCAGTCGGGTCGTCTCCGAATTGTCATATTGATTGATAGGCGATCCGCTCATAACTGGTGCGTGGCGGGTTCATATCACAAAATATAGAGCTCCCCGCACGCACACACGCCCATTTCCCGGTTTTCCAGGACGCCAGGGGACGGAGATATCCAGAACCGGGCCTACGGGGTCCAGAAGATAAGCATGTTTGATATCCAGGCGTCAGGAAACCCCAGACGGTTCGGATGGTACCACCGGCGCAGGTCCGTGCCAATGCCCTGCCGAGTTATCATCCATTTTTGGTTTTGCATTAGAAACTGCATCACCTGCGTGCGAGCAGCGCATAGGCCGTCCCAGGGGTGTGTAGGGGGCTGCCCAGTGGGCTGCCCCTCGCAGATATAAGCCAGGAGCCAGAGTTGGCTCTTCCTGTTTGATCCAGAGGAGGGGGGTGCCTGAGAGCAGGTCCGTGACATCATCACTCAGCAGCCAGGCCACATCTGCCTCCCATGTGGCCGGGCCCCAAGCAAGCACACGGTAACTTGATTATTCTAACTGCCTTTTGTCTGTACTCCATAACTGTATTTGCATCTGTCTCCTACCTGTATATTGTTATCCATCGTGTATATACTATCTGTCTAGTGTGCCCTCCAAGGCTAATTAAATCTATAAACTTTAATCTGAGTTAGTCTGTCTTGATCAACGGCCTCACACGCCTAATACTCGGTCTATGATATATAGCTACCCCAAGGCTGGTTTCGGCCTTGTTATAAGATTGGTCACGGACCGGTCTTATAACTAAACCAGAAACTGGTGGCAGCCGTTCAGGGTTCTGGACGAGGAGAGTGTTCTCTCGTCCTCCCTGGTTCTCCCTGTGCCGGTGTGGGCAAGGGTAAACAGCGGACTAGGCTGTTTTCGTCACAAACCCCTTCCTGAAGGACGGTCATTTATTTTGTGGGACAAGATGTACTTTCTAATGGTGTTATTCATATTACTATAGAATATACAGGGAAACCGCAAAAAAATTCTAAGTGGGGCAAAATGTGAAAAAAACATATTTGCCCCATGTTTGCGGGTATTTTTCTTTTATGGTGTATAAAAGACATGGTATCTGTATTCCACAGGTTGATACGTATCCAGCAATACCAAATATGTACGGTTTCCATTATGTTTTGGTACCGTAAAAAAAATCCAAACATTTTCTATTTTTGAAATTTGTGCCGCGGGGCCATTTTCTGTGACCAATAACTTTTTTGTGCTTCCATCTCCATACGTGAGTGAGGGGCATTTTTTGCAGGCTTGGTGTACTTTTTATTGCTACCAGTTTGGAATACCTGCTCCTTTTTTGATTAAAATTATTTCAATTTTTATTTTGAGTTTGGCGTTTGGAATTTTTTTCTCCTACAGGATAAATGATGTTATATTTTAATATATATCGGACTTTTTCGGACGCGGCGATCCCAAGTATGTGTCACTTTTTAATTATTTTTTTTTATTTGTAAAATGGCGAAAGGGGGGTGATTTGGACTTTTAGGGGGACATGTATGAAGATCGGCGCATCCAAGCGCCTGTTTTCACGTTTTTTTTCGTGAAAACTGCGTCTGATATATGTCGGCGCCAAAGTTCGCTCATAAATGCGGGGCAAATTCGACACTTCCGGCAGAAAGACCACATTGAAGTAGGTCTGCATGTCGGAGCTGTAATGTGCCTTACTTTGCCGACCCGCATTCATACATGCGTCGGTGATTTTGAATATGGTGCGTCCCGCCCCAGAATGCCCACAGCACGCTCCTTCATATTAGGCGCATTCGAAAGTGGCGAACCTTGCGCCTAATGCATCTAACACATAGGGGAGGTGCGTCCGACAGCGGAGTCGACACAGAGAGGCGCATTATACGCCAGAAAACAAGCGCAAACTCCGATCATACATGTTCCCCTTAATATCTTTTTATTTTTTTAAAACTTGCCGCGGGCTCCCTGATCGCAGTGAGGTAGGGTGGGAGGCACTATTTCTCATTGATTTAGATGCCACAGCCATCATTGCCTCTGCGTCTAAGGGGTTAAACAACACGGGTTGTTAGCTGCAATTAGCCGCTAACAAACAGTGGCTATGTAACGGGATTGCCTGATGTGTCAGTAAAGGGTTAAATGGCCAGTGTGCCAGTAATTGGCTAATTGCCGGATGCTAACTCTATATCTTCTTGACTCTACAGAGAAAGTTTTGCCTTATCCGTGTACCAGTTCTCCCTATCGTTTTCTGACCACATTTCCTGTTGCCCTAAAACTTATCGCTTGTCCCCGACTACGCCTCTGTCTAACGCAGTGTTCTCAAACTGCGGCCCTTCAGCTGTTGGGTAACTAAAACTCCTATCATGAATTTATATAATCTATAACAGTGGGAATGATGGGAGTTGTAGTTTCCCAACAGCTGGAGGGCTGCCAGTTTAACATTTCTGTACCATGCTGCACCCCGGCTCCCATTACAAGCAAATCACGTCAGGGGTAGCGACCTGGTACTTTCCCGCCACAGCAAGTCCAACCCGCTTTGTGGCAGGCTCTGGTGAATACTGAGGGCTACTTAGACTCTGCTCCCTGGCATGACCTGTGTCATCGCTTGCGGTGGTCCAGTGAATCAACCTACATCCGCGACTCCTACAGAAGAAGTTAAACTTGTTGGCTTATAGTTTCCAGGACTGCTTTTTGAAAAATTTGGGGATTGTTTTCTTCTCTTTGGCAATACCCTTTTCTGTCTCCAGCTTTGCTGCCTTTATCATTATTTTACATATTTTATTTTTTTCCTTGTAGCTTGTTAGTGCCTCTTCACTGCCCTCCTGTTTTAGGAGTTGAAAAGCTTTCTTTTTGTTATTTATTGCCTCCTTTACATTTCTGTTAATCAATATTGTTTTTCCTGTTTATAATTATTTTATTTCCATAAGGTCTGTACCTCTCACAGTGAGAGCTTAACATGTTTTTAAACATCTCCCATTTATTATCTGTTCTGTTATTTTTAAATACCTTGTCCCAGTCAATACATCTTTAGGGCTCCTCAATAAAATCTTCCATTGAAGGATATTTGGAAATGTAGTATATTATGGTCACTATTTAATAGGTGCCTCCAACCTGAACCTTTGTTACTCTGTCAGGTCTATTAGTCAATATTAAGCCCAGTAGGGCCTTCCCTCTAGTCGGCTCCTGCACCATATGGGAAAGGTAATTATCTTTAGCTATTGACAAAAAACAGTTTCCTTTCTGAGAGCAGTGGCGGATCTACAGGTGTCACAATGGCCACAGTTGTGACTGGGTCCCTAGGTCAGGGGGGCCCACACTCCTCCATCGCCACACAGCTGCATTGCTGGGTCACAAAGATGCAGCGAGCAGCGAGGCAGCGATTGAAGGCAGCAGCTATGGTAGAATGGCTGGGATACACTGATCCCGGCAGTTTAGCCCACTGGAGGCAGCGGTGCTATGTGTTTAGCATTTCTCTAAGCTTAGGGTCTAGTAGACCTCAGAAGTGGCATCCTGGAGCGGGAGGTGTGATGACATCACACCACGCCATCCGAATTCAAAGACAAGTGTTTAGCGGGAGAACAGGGGAGGGGTAATTGACATTTACATACATTAGGCAGTAGATCAGAGTTACATAGATTTATAGTGTAAACATAACAAATTGTTTATACATCAACAGAGCCTGAGAAGATAATTAAGCTAAAAGAACAATTTTATCTTAGATTTCATAAGATACTATGTAGAATCAAATATCTGTGAAATAGGAATAAATAGTCTTATCCAAAGAAAATCGGATTTATAAACGGTAACAGTGAAGCAAATCCATTAAATAAGGGTAAGACTGGGTTTACACGGCACATAACGACTCATACCTGTGCGCACCGCTATACGCCTGTTGGTGAAAATTGTAGTGGCCAATGTGTCCTTCAACAGCGCTACACCCTGACCTTCTATACTTTCCCTTTTTTTGATGTCTACTCATCCAAAAGAAGTTACATTTCCCCTTTTTTTACGGGTATGTACTGTGTGCTGGGGAATACATGGGGTTATCATTGAGTGCTTTGGGTGCATTGCAGCGCAATTATGCCCTGAACATACTCTAATAAACAAACAAAAAGGAAAGAGAGGGGAAGGAGGGACTGTGCCACGCTAGCCCATTTATAATCTAAGTTAGAAACCTTTGTGTTCCCAAACTCCCATTTCAATAACTTCTTCAAGTGAAGGAATAAAGCTGAACCTCCAGTTTCTAGTAATCACTAATTGAACAGCATGAAGAATATGAGACCCTAGTATTCTATTACCCAAGGAAATATCTTCAATCTCCAGCAGGAATAAAACAAAACCCGAAATAGGAGAAGAGGTATTTGGGCCACTTGAGCCAAAATTGTGTAAATCTCAGTGGTGAGGCACCCTAGGGGGGTTTAAAGGGGTTTTATCGTTTGAATTATTCGGGCTATTCAGCTAATTCTATGAGATTGAATTTGAAATTCAGGGGCAGGGTTCTTCTCTCAGCAGGTGAATCTCTACTGCCAGGAGGCGTTTCTCTCCTCACTGAAGAGCTGTGACATCATCATTCTGTGTGAAGCAGGGGAAGGGGTAGGTTGTCTGGAGAGAACAGATCTGCAGTCTCCTGCAGTGTTCTCTTGTGTCTGCAAAGCCTTCAGCTCCAGGCTCCACAAGCTCCTTACTGTGCTATAACCAGTTATACACACAGCCTGAACTGATGAAACACATGTGATGAATGCACACTGCCCCCTGTTTTCCCCTCTGTTATCAGGCAGGAGTCTGTGTGACTGTGTATATGGAGGGAATGTAGGATGTGCAAAGCTGCTGATGTGTCTTTCTGGGAAAGTTGGGTAAATTGCACTGTACAGACTTAGCTATAGTGTTGATAGGAATGTTAGTTTCATAGCTCCTGGTGTACAGTAAGAGGTTAATAGTGTAATTTACATTGTATATACTTAGAGATAGAAGTGACAGGGATGTGAGTTTAACATTTAGAGTGTGCAGTAAGTTAGAGGTTGATAATGAAAGATTCCTTTCCCCATTTTTAGTCTCCCTGGCAACAGGAGTGTAACCACCTCAGCCAATATGGAGCTGAGTTTGTGAAAAGGGACAAGAAGGGGGGTTAGCGCCCAGCAGGGGGATCCCTTAAATAGTGAGCTGTAGGAGTTCAGGTTCTGTTCTGCCTGAGTCTGCTGGAGTCTGTAGCAAGCAGAGAGAGAGCAGAAGTCTCATTGCCCTGGTAGGGATGAGGGCGGCAGTTCTTATGGAAAGGAAGGAAGCCAGCTTGATAGAGAGAAAGACTTGTATATAGTTGAGAGAAGTTCACAGCAAAAGAAGCCGGTAGTCCTGGGGCAGAGCTTCACCTCCAGCGGTGACTTTAGGTGGCCAGGTGAGAAGAGAGGCCATGTTGCGGGGTGAGGGTAGCCCCCCCTGTGCTGTGTGGGAAGCCACTGAAGCAGGCAGGTGCGGTGAGGTAGAGCTAGGAGAGAGCTCCCTGGGAATGCGGTGTGCAGGGCTACGAGTGGCTGGGACATGGGTAAAGGGTTGGAAGTGGATGGAAGTGTCGTTGCTGGAGGAAGCTGAAAGAGAAGAAAGCTACGTTCTGGTGAAAAGTTGTTGTGTCACCTTTATACGCCGGTACACTCCATACAAGATCCACAGCACCTCTCCCCGCAATGCAAAGAACCTGTTGGGAGGGCGATTGCGGCCTCCCCCTTTTAATTGGGTGTGCAGGATTGCGTACTGAGAGGATAAAGACACAGACAGCGTGTGGTGGGAGAGGGAGTTCCCACCGCAGGCGTGCTGCGAAGTTCAGGGAACTGGGACTGGAGTTGTACGGGACGGCGTTGTACAGTGTACAGAGATGTTTGTGGATTGCCAGGCTGAGCAGAGGGACTGCGAGAAAGCGACGCCGCAGTGAGTAACCTGCAAGAATGTGCCTGAAGACACCAGTACGGGAGGGCCGGCTAGCGAGAGGGCCAGTGCCGGGTGTAAGAAGATGGCGGACTGGCATGGCGAGGAAGAAGAGGGGGGCGTGGCCAAGCAAAAAAGGGCGCCAAGGGTTTCCGCCGGAAGAATAGCCAGTGGGACTGAGGGGCCAAGCGCGCGAAAAAATGGGGGAGCTCCGCCCCTCGGAGGTGCTATAAAGTTCCCGAGAGCACCGGAAAAAGAGGGAGGTGCTGAAGAGATACTCTGAGTGTGCAGAGGAGACAAGTTTTCTGAGTCTGAGGAGACAGCTGCGTTTAGGTGCCTGAGTATGGCTGAGCAGCAACCAGAGAGGCCTGAGCAAGAGGCCGAACAGGCTCGCCCCGACCATCAACTGGGGGCTGAGGGAGCCGAGGATGGAGCTGCAGCCGCTGCCGCCGCCGCGGAACCTGAACCACAGAGAACGCCCCCGTATCGTATGACCTGGGAGCGCAAAAAGGAACTGGAGGAACCCGGCCCCACCAGTTCATGAAATTTCGTGGTGTGGGCGTGCGTGGGTGGCCGAGAGAAGGACCACCGGAGAGGTCATTGAGTTTGACCGGCGTGCAGGCATTGGGTCCATCCTGCAAGATGGGACCCGGGACGTGATCTTTGTAAATCGGAGGGCAGTGAAGCAGATCTTGAGCCCGAACGTCTGCACAGCTTGTACCGAGGAGAGCGGGTGAGCTTCCGCAAAGTGCCGGGTCCTAAGGGCCCCTTTGGGCTGCCGGGGTGGGGAAAGTCTTCCCCCTGAACCTTATGTGCCGACGGAGAACTGGGACGAGGAAGAGCAGGAGGATGTCTCGGTGGAAGCTCCGGTGCCGGAGGGCCGCTGATGCCTGCGCCAGGTCTTTGGGGCGCGATAGAGGGACCATCCGGGGAGCGGTCTCCAGGGCCGGAGCCCACCATCACTGTCACGCTCTGTGTCTGTGGTGACAGCTCCATTGGTGACAGTCATAGCCCGGTTCGGCAGGAGGACCCTTCCACCCGGACAGAGAGGTATCCCCAGTCGGGCGCGGACGCGCCTTCATTGTGAGGCCCCATGAGCTGCTGATGAGGGTCCTAGAGAGCTCAGTGGGATCGCGGGGCCCAGAGCAGCCAGAGTTGGTGCGGCTGATGGAAGAACGGCAGGAGACGCTGCACAAGCCATAAGCTGCTTGGGTGCCCGGTGCTGTTGCACCATTCCCCGGGGGAGGGGGGATTCACCTTTGTTTGCAGGGCCAAGGACTGTGATCTAAAACTGACGCTGACACCTTGCCCTGGTTTGTTCACCATAAGGGGGGTTGTTTGAAATGGTTTTTGGGGGGGCAAGGAATGTTTGTGCTGAAGCTAAGGACGCTGAACCTTACCCCATGCGATTACTATGATTTAATACTATGCAAAATGGTTATGTTTATTTGCACCTGTAAAGAAATGTTATATTGCAACTGCATATTGTGTGTGGATGTGCTGTGTGAAAGTTGGAATCCGAGGACGTATTCCGGATAAAGAGCGGGGGAGATGTAGGATGTGCAAAGCTGCTGAGTCTCTTTCTGGGAAAGTTGGGTAAATGGCACTGTACAGACTTAGATATAGTGTTGATAGGAATGTTAGTTTAATAGCTCATGGTGTACAGTAAGAGGTTAATAGTGTAATTTTTCATTGTATATACTTAGAGATAGAAGTGACAGGGGTGTGGTTTTACATTTAGAGTGTGCAGTAAGTTAGAGGTTGATAATGAAGATTCCTTTCCCCAGTTTAGTCTGCCTGGCAAGGAGTGTAACCTCCTCAGTCAATAGGGAGCTGGTTTGTGAGAAGACCAAGAAGGGGGGTTAGCTGTCGCAGGGGGATCCCTTAAATAGTGAGACTGTAGGAGTTCAGGGTTCTGTTCTGCCTGAGTCTGCTGGAGTTGTAGAAGCAGAGAGAGAGCAGAAGTCTCATTGCCCTGGCTAGGGATGAGGGCGGCAGATTCCTATGGAAAGGAAGGAAGCCAGCTTGATAGAGAGGGAAAAACTTGTATATTAGTTGATGCGAAGTTCACAGCAAAAGAAGCCGGTTGTCCTGGGAGCAGGCTTCACCTTTCCCGCGGTGACATAGGTGATCCAGGGGAAGAAGAGAGGCCATTGTTGCGGCGGTGAGGAGTAGCCCCCCCTGTGCTGTGTGGGTAAGCCACTGAGACAGGCAGGGTAGCGGTGAGGTAGAGCTAGGAGAGAGCTCCCTCTGGAACTGCGGTGTTGCGTGGGTAAATGAAGCTGGCTGGGACACTGGGTGAAAGGTTGGAAATTGGGTGGAAGTGTGTTGCGGAGGAAGCTGAAAAGAGAAGTAAGCTACAGTTTCTGCTGTGAAAAGTTGTTGTGTCATCCTTTATCGCCGGTACACTTTCCCCTACCAAGAGTCCCACAGCACCTCTCCCCGCAATTGCAAAGAACCTGTTGGGAGGGCGAATTGCGCCGCTCCCCCCATTCTTACAGGAACACAGGACATAAGACTGAGTTATATGAAGGATCTATGAGTTAAACAGTTAGTAATTAGAGCATTCACCTTAGAGCTGGGAGATGAGTATACAGCCAGCAGTCCTCTCATATAGTTGGTTTTACTTTCGGTTTTTATACTCATCATGCAATGCACCTTTATTAATGAACACACAGGTTATACCTTCGCTGAAGGTCCCCACCTGCTATTCAATATGCCTCCAATATTAGTGCAAATGGTATGTATACAACGGTATGCTTCTGTAATAAAACATATACATTTTTATTCAAATCTTACATAAAAATTTGAATGTCCAGTGTAAACAGATTTCACACTTCACTTTCTATATATTGTATTCTCATTTATCATTCACCTGGTGGTTCATTGAAGTATCTCCTTTACTTTGCGTAATCGCATGGGAGATTCCGTCCGGAGTGGACTTGTTGCATCCAGCGTCTGTGCTGTGTGAGCCTTCCTCAACACCTCACCTCTCAAACAGCGCTACGTCTCGCTTCGTCTCTTTACTTTCGGTTTTAACAGCTCAGAGGGGAGTACACACAGAGTGTGCAGGCAGCCAATCACAGTGCCGGGGGCATGTCCAGAGCGGAATCCGTCAGGGGGGGACATTTCCCGACTAGCCAATCACAGAAAAGGGGCGTGTCCTGACTAGCAGCAGCAGAAATAGAAAACAGATGCACAGAAAAGCTCATATCTACTATACCAAGTGACTTAAGTAATGCAACCCAATTACAAAAGTGCTTATTTTTACTGTCCCCATAATCTGAGATATGATCTTTGTAGCGAGAAAACCCCTTTAATGTCAAAGTAAAAAAAGAAATGTTTAAAAGTGTAAAAAAAATAATATTAAAAGTTCTAATCACCCCCCATTTGCCATTTTACAAATAAAAAAATAAAATAATAAAAAGTTACACATATTTGATATCAGCACACCCAAAAAAGTCTGATCTATTAAAATATAGCATCAATTATCCTGTTTGATGAACAGCGCAGAAGAAAAAAATTCCAAAAGCCAAAATTGCGATTTTTTTTTTTTTTGTCATTTCATGTCCCCTAAAAACTGGAATAAAAATGTTGCATGTTTTCCAATCCAAAGTGCGCTTCAGCCCGCAAAAAAATACACCCTCACTGAAGTCTGTAGGTGTTATTACAAAAAACTTATTGGTCACAGAAAATGGCGCCGCCGCTAATTTGTCAAAAATAGAAAATGTTTGGATTTTTTTATGGTATCAAAACATAACGGAAACCGTACATGTTTTGTGTTGCCGGAATCATATCAACCAGTAGGATACAGAGAACACATCATTTATACTGGAAAGTGAACGCTCTAAAAAAAAAAAAAACCGCAAATGTGGTGCAAGTATGTTTTTTTTCACATTTTGCCCCACTTCAAAAATTTTTTGCGGTTTCCCAGTATATTCTATGGTTCAGAGCATGAAACCATTACTAAGAGCATCTTGTCCCACAAATTAAAGTCCTCATTTGTCTAGGCAGGTGGAAAAAATAAAAAAGTTATGGCTCTTGGAAGACGAGGAGAAAAAAACGAACGTGTCAGCCAAAAAAAAAAACGCAAAGTACTTAAGAGGTTAATAGTCATTCAAACTTGTATCCAAAGGCTTGTTTGAAGGATTTTCATTTTTGTTTTTTCTGGATCCACGAGCAAGACTCAAATATCGTATATCAGGTTATTAACCTTAGATGTTATTGATAAGATAGCAATGGCAGCTGCTAAGTAGATGTAGTAGATAATGATGTCATGTGATATGTAAATGAGCTAGTCTAGAATGGGCAGCGCATACCTGAAGAAGGAAGCTTAGTCTTCTGAAATGTCGCTCTAGAGTGATGTCAGCTCTATGAAGTGAAGATCTTATAGAGTACGAAAGAACGTATCCTAAAGCATGCACAGTCGTTACACTGATGCATTTACGTACTCCCAGGTTTTTATGATAATCCATACACTTGCTACCGAATAGATGCTTATATGTATAAATTAAATTTTTTTGCAAATAAGTAAAAATGAAAATCATTTAACTCTTTAATGACCACCCACCATCTTTTGGCATCGGGCATTTCAGGTCATTCGTCTGCAACAATGTCGTTTGGCATCGCTGCAGACATCGGAATTTGTGGCGCCGAAGCAGCACTGAGAACGGGGCTGTACTACACATCCCTGTTCCCAGCACAGCTCCTGTAAGCACCAGGGAGTGGGGGATCCTCCGCTCCCTGGTGCTTTAACCCTTTGATTGCCGCAGTTCGTCACTGCAGCGCAATCAAAGGGTTTTCCTGCTCTGTCGGGTGATCGGAGCGCCCGGTGACCCGACAGAGCCCGGAAAACGGCTGCACAGTAAGAAAAAAAATGTAAAACAGTTCTCCTTTCGTGGGATTTTTTTAAAAAAAGTAAAAAACATAAAAAGTGTAATAAAAAAAAAATAAACTAAAAAAAATTTAATAAAAAATAACTATGCATACATTACACACACAAAAAACCCTACGCATGTTAGGTATCCACACGACCGTAATAAGCTGTTAGAATTAATCTAACAAGTTATTAATTGTGAAATGTGAATGGTGTAAAAATTTAAAAAAAAAAAAAAAATCTGCAATTTTTTATAAGTGAATTTAAACTATTCCCCCATAAAGTACAACTTGTCTTGAATAAAATGAAGCTTCATACAACTGCGTCAATGAAAAAATAAAAAAGTTACAACTGTTGGAGACAAAAACTAGAAAAAAGTTTTGGCCATTAACTACTTTTCAGCCGTTCGGCTTAAGGGGTTAAACAAATCTTTGGATACAATTTCTGAATGACTATTCCAAGGGGTAAATCGGAGGGGATACCTGGTGTGTGAGGGCTTGCTGGAGTAGGGTATAAAGAAATATAGCAGATAATTAGGTGCTATAAAGGGTCCAATATTTAATAGCCTAAATTTTATCAATTTGGGGCTTAATAATGAGAGCAGACCCCTGTGCAGCTGTGGTTTATAACCCTTCAGGTCTGTGCACACAAACCAAGCCCTGGTCTATGCATGGAACCCTTCACCATGTATATGTGAGAAAGATTTGTGAAATGTTTCTGCTACTCACCTCCTTCTCAGTCACTATATATAGACATTATCACATAAAAATCAGGACACACCGAACATTTTTGAAAATATTGTATTATATCTTTTCATGGCATAACACTGAAGATCTGACACTTTGATACAAAGTAAAGTAGTCAGTGTAAAGTTTGTATAACAGTGTAAATTTGGTGCCCTCAAAATAACTCAATACAGCCATCAATGTCTAAACTGCTGGCAGCAAAAGTGAGCACACCCCTAAGTGACAACAAAAGTGAGTACACCCGTAAGTGAAAATGGACAAATATATTGAAATATTGACAAATTGTGCCCAATATTTTGTGTGACCGCCATTACTTTCATGAAGGCCACTAGAACTTCACAGGTTGCAGCCACTGGGATCCTCTTCCATTCCTCCATGATGACACGGAACTGGTGGATGTTAGAGACCTTGTGCTCCTCCACCTCGTTTGAGGATGCCCTATAGATGCTCCATAGGATTTAGGTCTGGAGACATGCTTGGCCAGTCGAGCACCTTTACCCTCATTTTCTTTACCCACAAGCATAATGAATAATCCAGCATAACAAAGTCTTATTTCTTTCTTTGTCACTTTAAATCCAAACATAGATAAAACCTGTGCTTGGCATCTGCTGATGCATTTAAGGCTCAATAGAGTCCTAGTTTACAGCACCTTTACCCTAGTTTTCTTTAGCGGGGCAGTGGTCATCCTCGAGGTGTGTTCGTTATCATGCTGGAATATTGCCCTGCAGCCCAGTTTCTGAAAGAGGGGATCATTTTCTGCTTTGATATGTACATGTTGATAAGTACAGTACATGTTGCCATTCATGATTTCTTCAATGAACTGTAGCACCCCATAGCCGGCAGCACTCATGCAGCCCCAAACCATGACACTCTTAACACCATGCTTGACTGTAGACAGACACACTTGTCTTTGTACTCCTCACCTGATTGCCACCACACACGCTTGATGCCATCTGAACCAAATACGTTTATCTTGGTCTGATCAGAGCACAGCACATGGTTCCAGTAATCCATATCCTTAGTCTGCTTGACTTCAGCAAACTGTTTGTGGGCTTTCTTATGCATCATGTTTAGAAGAGGCTTCCTTCTGCGACGACAGCATGCAGACCAATGTAATGCAGTGTGGGGTGTATGGTCTGAGCACTGAAGGCTGACCTCCCCACCTCTTTAACCTCTGCAGCAATACTGGCAGCACTCATCTCTGGATATGACGATGAGCACATGCATTCAGCTTATTTGGTCGACCATGGCCAGGCCTGCTCTGAGTGGAACCTGTCTTGTTAAACCTCAGTATGGTCTTGGCCACAGCCCTGCAGCTCAGTTTCTGGGTGATGGCAATCTTCTTACAGCCTCAGCCATCTTTATGTAGAGCAACAATTCTTTTTTTCATATTCTCAGACAGCTCTTTACCATGAGAGGCCATATTGAACTTCCAGTGACCAGTATGAGACAGTGTGAGAGCAACAACATCAAATTTAACACACCTGCTCCCCATTCACACCTGAGACCTTGTAACAGTAACAAGCTACATGACATCATGGATGAAAAATGGAAAATTGAGCACAATTTATCCATTTTCTACATAGCGGTGTACTCACTTTTGTTGCCAGCAATTTAGACATTGATGGCTGTGTGTTGAGTTATTTTGAGAGCACAAGCTGTACACTGACTACTATACATTGTGTAGAAGTGTCATACAGATGTAGCAGAGCTAAACAGAACAGATATTGCCTTGTGATATCATGGCACAGAATGTTATCTCACCCTTTTCAGTGCTTTTCAATTGCCTTTGTTTACAGATCAGAGCAGATTACAGGAAAAGCTGTGATCTCACGGTCACGCTGTACTATGCTACATCTGTATCTTCAGTGTTGTCTAGAGTAGTGATGAGCGATTACGCTGACTATCGTCATCACGTCGATAGTCGATATCGGCAATTATCAAGACGATTTCCGATATTCGATAATAGATTATCGCCGATCACCATTAATTTCTATTGGAGAGCAACAACACCTTCATTCTTACACCAAAACTGTTCTGGAGAAGCTGGTATTAACATCCACAACAGTCAAATGGTTACGTGTTACATCTTAGGCAACACACTTAGGTTATAAAAGCCATAGAAAAAAAACTCACAGACCATTCACTATCCCTGTCTTGTACCACAGCATGACCCTTAAACCTGCATCACCCACAAATTAAAAAGTGCCAGAAGGCAGTATGATTTGAACCATCATTTTACTTGAACTGGACATTGAATATCCCTGTCCTGGAACGCAGCATGAGCCCCAAACCTGCATGACCCCCAGATTTAAAAAGTGCCAGAAAAAGGAGTCTTTCAACCACCATTTTAGTTTCACTGGACATTGACTATACCTGTCCTGTACCACAGTATGACCATTAAACCTGTCTGACCCACAGATTAAAAAGTGCCGGAAAAAGGAGTCTTTGAACCACCATTTTAGTTGAACTGGACATTAACTATATCTGTCCTGTACCGCAGTATGACCATTAAACCTGTCTGACCCACAGATTAAAAAGTGCTGGGAAAAGGAGTCTTTGAACCACCATTTTAGTTGAGTTGGACATTAACTATATCTGTCCTGTACCACAGAATGACCATTAAACCTGTCTGACCCACAGATTAAAAAGGGCCGGAAATAGGAGTCTTTGAACCACCATTTTAGTTGAAGTGGACATTGGCTATGCCTGTCCTGGACCACAGTATGACCATCAAACCTGTCTGACCCACAGATTAAAAAGTGCCAGAAAAAGGAGTCTTTCAACCACCATTTTAGTTTCACTGGACATTGACTATACCTGTCCTGGGCCACAGCATGAGCCCCAAACCTGCATGACCCCCAGATTTAAAAAGTGCCGGAAAAAGGAGTCTTTCAACCACCATTTTAGTTTCACTGGACATTGATTATAACTGTCCTGGGCCACAGCCTGAGCCCCAAACCTGCATGACCCCCAGATTTAAAAAGTGCCGGAAAAAGGAGTCTTTCAACCACCATTTTAGTTTCACTGGACATTGATTATACCTGTCCTGGGCCACAGCATGAGCCCCAAACCTGCATGACCCCCAGATTTAAAAAATGCCGGAAAAAGGAGTCTTTCAACCACCATTTTATTTGAACTGGACATAGACTATACGGCTACTTGGCACTTTACTGCTGGCACGTCGCTGACGTTGTTCCACTATGACATTTGAAGAACGTAAAGCAGACGCAACAGATGTCTCCAGTTGATCAATCAGCAAGGTCTCCATTTCCTGCATTTTACACTCTATTTGGTTGGGAGGAAGGAACGTGCTGAGTTTTGTTCTGTACCGGGGATCCAGGAGGTTGGCCACCTATTAACTGTTGTTCATTTTGATGTCCTTAATGTGAGGATCATGTTGGAGAAAATGGAGCATCCAAGCACTCATGTGAGAGATGGAGCCTTGATTTCCCAAGCCTCTGGGTCGAGGGGCACTAGCAAACTGATCTTCCTCATCTTCCTCCTCCGCCTCAAATTCACGCCAACCTCTTTCCAAGGCAGGGATGTCGGTAACATCGGTGTCTAGGAATACCTCCTCCTCCTCCTCTGCTTCCTCCGACACGGCTTCAACACAGCCCTTACTTGCCTCAGATGATGCACCCTGAGAGCTGATGCGCCATCTTACACTAGCCCTGGACCCCGAACCACTGCCTAATGAAGACCGATAAAATTGAGAAACTGTCAGGCCTTGTGGATTCGACGGAGAGAAAGGCTCTGTGTCCGCATCTGTGTCCGTCTCCTCCTCCGTCGCTGGTGGGACCTGATGTTTCAGAGTGTCCAACGATCGTTCCAGAACTAAGATCACCACAATGCTCATGCTGACAAGGGCATTGTCCTCACAGCTTCTTCAAAACTGGCAAGGATGGTGCAGAGCTCTTTCACCTGCATCCACTCTCGGTGGCTCAACACCCCGAGGTCCGCACCGCTGCTTGTCAGGCCATGTGTCACTTCGTACTGCGTAACGGCATTGCGCTGCTGCCACAATCGCTGGAGCATGTGGAGGGTGGAATTCCAGCGTGTTGCCACGTCAACAATGAGACGGTTGACGGGGAGGCCGAGCTGACGCTGCAATGCAGCCAGGCGGGACGAAGCAGGGTGCGAACGGGGGAAGTGCAAACTCAGACCTCGAGCCTTCCTCAGCAGGTAGTCCAGACCCGAGTAGCTCTTTAGAAATTTCTGGATGACGAGGTTCATGACATGTGCCAGGCAAGGGATGTGCTCCAGCCTACTGATCTTAAGGGCGGCCAGCAGATTTCGACCGTTATCGCACACCACCTTGCCTGGCACAAGTTCTTGTCACCCAGCCAGCGCTCGGTCACGTTGCGGAGAGCCGTCCACAGCTCCTGACCTGTGTGTGGATGGTCTCCAAGACAGATTAATTTCAACACAGCCTGGTTTCTCTGGGCCCGTGATGCCACCAGAGGACTTTGGGGGAAAGAACCCATCCCTGCATTTTGAAGAGCGTGCGTCGAGCCTGAGAGCCACCATCACCACCAGAGACATCCCCCCAGCTCACCCAGTGAGCTGTCACAGAGATATTGCGGCCTTGGCCGTGCTTACTAGTCCGTGTGTTGGTGGTCAGTTGGACTTTTCCGGACACAGATGCAGACAACGCGCTTGAAATTTTAGATGACACGTGGCTGGCCAGGGCAGGGACGGCTTTTCTGGCAAAGAAATGCCTGCTCGGCATCTGTATTGGGGGCAGGCAAGGGCCATGACGTGGTGGAACCCATCTGTGTCCACCAGATGGAAAGACAACATTTCCAAGGCCAAAAGACTGGCAATGACAAAATTCAGGATAGTGGGTTGGTGATGGATTGGTTTAAAGTGTTTCTTCTGCTCCCAAACCTGGAAGACAGAAGGCTGGCTGCTAGACTGGCCGCTGTACGGCGTGCAGGTCGTCAAACTGGCGGAAGGAGAAGGGGTAGAATGGGTCTCTGGTGGTGCTTGTGATACTCGGGCGACGGTGGAGGCTGAAGCGGAGGCTGATCCCTGATCATGACTCTGAGAGACATGGGCAGCTAAGGAACGCTTGGTGGGGACGGAGGAGCAGGAGGCGGAGACAGAGGGTGTGACAGTGGTTGGAAGCCCGGCTTCGGTCTGGCCTTTTTTGGCAAGTGTTGACTCCATTTCATCTGATGCATTCGCTGCATGTGACTAGACATGTTGGTGGTGGTTAAACACCTAAGATTCTTGCCTCTACTTATGCGTATATGGCAAAGGCGGCATATGATATCGCTGGATGAATCAGAGGCTTGCTCAAAGAAGGCCCAGGCTTGAGAGTTCCTGGACCTTTTTGACGGTGATAAGCGAGGAGCTGGGTTTCCGCTGACCGTGGCTGGCGAAATCATATCAGCGGACTTCTGCGACCGCCCTCTCCCTTTTTGAGGTGGGACCCATACTGACACTACCCCATTGTCTTCCTCCTTGTCCAGTGATGAAGCGCTCGCAAGCAAAATCTGCTGAAAAGACCACATTGGATCTGCAATGTCGTCATCATCATCATCATCAACACAGGTGACTTGGTCGTCCTGACATTCTGCATCCAGGAGCTGCGGGCTACAAGCAAGAGGGACTGCAAGGCGTTGCCGACCGCCTGGGATTTTTGCCGATTGACCGGCTTCCTTCTCCTCCTCTGATGGCATCAGTAACTGGGCGTCAGAGCCGACAAAATCATCCTCTTTGGCCTCTTGATCTTTTAACATGCCTTCTGACCCCAACCGCATTTTATCATCAAAGAGGTCTTCAGAAAATGGTTTATCCGCAGTGGTGGGTATACGAGTTGACATTTGAGCTGCCTTCGCTTCATGTTGGACGGATGCTGATGATGCTGATGATGACATTTGTGGCCGTGACTGGGAGGACGAGGAGGTAAGACTGCTGGATGCAGGTTGCATTAACCACTGAAGAACAGATTGGCGACGCTGTTCATTACTGAGATTCACAGGGCCCTGACCCAGCGATGACAGGCCTGACGGTTCTGCAACCGACGAATCGCTGGCATGCGTGTTATCGCCAGCACTGGAAGGAGCACCTTCTCTAGTATCTCTACCTCCATGTCCTACTCCCCTCTTTGCTCGCTTACCACCTGCATTTCGATCCATGTTCAGAAAGATAAAAATTTGAGAAGGTATGGAAGAGTTTTGGAAAGTCTCTTATTAAAAGGCAGCAAATCACAGCTATTCTCAAATCCCTAAAATCAAAAAAAAAATTCGTTTTTAAAATTTTTAAGCCCAAGGGCCTCTATCAGCAAAGCTGGCCTGCTCAAAGTAAAAAAACCCTATCTGAAAATGTATACGGCTAAAAAAAGGGGATTTTGCCCTAACAAATAACCGCGGACTTAAAAAAAGCTGTTTCAAATTTAAGTCAAGGTCCTCTACAACAAAGCTGCCCCTTCTCAAAGTGAAAAAACACCTATCTGAAATTAACGATAATAAAAGGGGATTTGGCCCAAACAACACCCTCGTGACTACAAAATTGCTGTATTCACTTTTTAAGGCAAGTCCTCACAACAAAGCGGACTGCCCAAAAGTGAAAAAAACCCATCTGAAATGATACCAAAAAAAAGGAGTTTTCACCTAACAAATACACCTGCGTGACTCAAAATTTCTGTATTCAAATTTAAGTAAAGTCCTCTATAAATAAACGGCCCCCGCAAAGTAAAAAAACACCCATCGAAATATATACAGATAAAAAAAGGATTTGCACCTAACAAAACCCAACCTGCTTACTAAAAAGTTGTATCCTAATTAATTCAAGCTCCCAAAATACAAAAATATTTAAACAAAAACTTTAAAAAAAAACCTTGCAATGCAATTCTAAACAAAGTCGGGCTGCACAAAAACCATATCCTTTAAAGAGCCTGCGGGTTTTTCGTCCCCTCCCCCCCCCCTACTTTAAAGGGCAGATCCCTTTTAAAGATCTCGCCTTGGACCAAAATCTGCAAATTTTAATCAAAACCCCTAATTCTTTTTCACAGCAAAACAAAGCTGTCTGTGTAACAAAAAAAAATTTTTTCGCTGACTGTTTGGAAAAGGGACCGAGCACACGTCCACTCCTATAAACCGCGACACACACTGAGGCAGAACGGGAAGGGGCTTTTCTATGTAAAAAGTCAAAATTTTTTTTCCAGCCAATCGCAACCATACACATTCCACCAGACTCGCACACACAGCTCACCCTGCCTTTTCTCTAAGCAATTTGCGGCCGCCAAAAACAAACGCGAAAATGGCAATATTAATAATTATCCCAAAATTTTCACCTAAATTATCGCTGTCAAAAATATCCATCAACAAAAAAACCGTGCCGATTTCAAAACTTGACATAATAATCCTCAACACTATCTAAAAGATAGCAAACCCCAAAAATTTATTTGAATGAACCCGAATTTTTAAGCTTTTGGGCCCTTAAATTCAGCCGAATTTTAATTTTGAACCCCTTTTAAAAAACAAGGGGAAAAGATTCAAGTTAATTTTTTTCAATACAGATGAAAAAGCTCCTTAGCTCCTAACATAAACTGGATGCGGGGGAACAACTTAGTGAAAAAAAATTTGTCTCTAAGATCAAAGAAAAAAATTTAAAAGGGGAAAAATACTTATTTTTAAATGCTAACTACAATAAGCACATACTAAAGGGTACCTCTTGGGGGCCCCCTTTTACACAAAAGAAACACCGGGATTGGAAATGACACATGGTAACGGCAGGGCCCCCCCCTATCACTTTTTTTCCCAGGGCCCCCAAAAACTTAAATATGTTCGGGAGCAAGACACCCCTTGGGGGCAGGAGCACTGACAGGGCCGAATTTTTAGGGGGGCAGGGGACCAGGCGCCACAACATAATTTAAACCCTCGAGGCCCCATGGGAGCTAAATTAAATTGACACCACCCTTTTTAGTTTTCCATTTTTAAAAAATACATGGGCCCCTTTTTGATTAGGGCCCCCACAGGGGTACGCCCTATTGGCACCCCTCCCGTTTTCCCCCTTTCCTTCCACACCGATGTCTTTTTAGTGTCAAAGGGGCTTTTTGGGGCAATCGATGCAGGCCCCATAGCCCTACCTACACCCCCCTATAACTATGCCCCTGCCCGCTGAAAACCTTCATGTTTCCCCGTTACATTTTTTTGCGCCACCACATAATCACATGTACAAAGCTTCAGAGGCTTACTGAATTTTTTGGGCCCTGGTGCAAAAGTGAAATGGGGGTCCCCGCAATTACCAGTGGCACAACCTCAAAAAGTCACACTAAAACTCCACAAGGTAAAAAAAGAGCTTGGGGAAGGGCACCAGAAATAAAATTTTTAGGCCTCACCAGGTGGGGAAACTGCCAAAAGCAAGCAGCTGTGGAAAAACAATTTTGGAGCAATAATTTTGAAAAAAAAACTTACAAACCCTAAAAAACTCCCCCATCTATTCCCACAAGCTCACATTGTGGGGTAAAAAGATCACAAAAGGGGACAAAAATCCAAAGAACCACAGGGGGGCCCTATGAATACCTGCAAACGGGACAATGAACAAAGGCTACCATCAGTAACACACACTCGCCGGGGACTCAGACCCGCAGTGCCAACGGTCCCCGCTTAAACCAGTACATTCCGGCCCTGAAGTTGCAGAAGCTTTTTATGATCATGAAAATTGGGGAATGATAAGTCAATGAAACCAAATAAATTTTTTGTAAAACACACTCATCATTTTGGGAGAAAAAATGGGGAGTTGAAAATCCAAAAACACAAACCTACTGTGAACAGGGGGGGAAACATCATGTTTGGGGCTGTTTCTCTGAAAAAGGGGGACCGGGACATGATCCGTTAAAAAAGAATGAATGGGCCAAGTTCGTGAGATTTGAGTGCAAACCTCCCCCCATCAGAAACCATTGAAGAAAAACTGGGGGGCTTTCACATGACAATACCCAACACCCCACCAAGCAACAAAGGTGGTTCGTAAGAAGCATTTCAAGGCCCTGGAGTGCCTAACCATCTACAGATCTCAACCCCCAAAATAAAAACCTTGGGAGTAAAATTGAAAGTCTGTTTTGCCACGACGCCCCCAAAACACATTTCTCTAGAGAAGATCTGAAAGGAAAAAGGGGCCAACTACCACAACGTGTTCCCAACCTTGTGAAGATTTACAAAAACTTTAAAACCCTGTCATTGCCAACAAAAGATTATGGGAAAGGAGCTGGAAAGCTCACTGCCCCCCTTGGGTTTAAAAAAATCCTCAATTTATTTCTGACACTGAATCTTTGGAACAAAAAAAATAAATGTAAACCCCAATATGCTCATCTACATACGCTTTTGGGGGTTTTGCCCCCACCCATAAAAGCAACATATTGGTTTGACTGGTGGAAAAGGGGGTATAGGAGAACATCTCCCTTTGGAGAGCACCATTAAGGGGTTTTTTTTTTTTTGGT